>BQKN01063429.1:33576-43622 GCA_022839385.1 Asparagus kiusianus
ATATATATATATATATATATATGATCTCAAACAAAATGGAAATTAGCCTTACCTTCGGTGACCGCGGTTGATTCGACAACTCTACTACTTGCACCTGCTTCCTTTAGTTTAACTAAAAGGAGATAAAGTGCACAACTCATTAGAAGATGTATGCTTTCCGATCCACTCATTTCTCAGAATTGCCCTATGAATGGAGAAATACTCGTACCTGCATTTGGAGACGATGGATTAACATTAGAAGTCGTCTGAACCCCGGTGGGGTCGTCATCCATTGCATCGTGCATTTGTTGAACAAAGTTAGGCTCCTCAGTGTCCATAACACCAGGAGAAGCAATGCCAGTTTGTATCTCTCATTCTTCTTGACTCCCTACAAAAATCGAATACGGGATGAGTTTAAATATTAAGAAGTATGGGAATAGTAAAATGAAGATAAAGATGAATCGTTACCTTGTTCATCTGAAAGAATACTGTGAGCAGGTGGTTCCTCTAGAGTGGGATGAGGAATACGTGGTCGAGATGTGACCTTCTTCCCTCTTTTTAGTGGACGCGCTTCACCTTGAACCTCAGATTTTTCATGATGATACTTGGTACGTAATTCAGTTCTTGGAAGAATTTGAGCTTGAGCTTGAGTTGAGGACTGAGATCCTTGCCTATGAGCGAGAGGCATTGTATCTTCTTTTTCCTCTTCCTCTCCACTAAGGACTTCTACCGTCATCCGATTAGGATATGTCATAACGACCCTCTCCTTCCGTCTTTTAGGAGCATCTTGTGGTTGAGCTGGATCAGCATGATGAGTCCTGTGAGCAATTGGGTTTACATACCCTTTTTCAAAGAAAGAATTCGGGAGATCGATCGTTTCTTCTTCATCTTTCTCTCCAACCTCTTCTTCTTTTTCTTCTAAACTTGATCCAGTCTCACCCTCTTCCTCGAAAGTCTTAGTCTCATCAATCTCAAACTCCTCTTCACTATCAGCCAAGCGAGCAGGTTCATTCCCCTTTCTAGAAGGCTCAGCGGTTTCTTTCCCTCTGTGTGAAAGTACAGTTTCGCGAACTACTTCTGTTGCATGTCGAGAGGCTATCTCTTCCTCTAATTCAGATATCCTCCTCTTTCGAGTGAAAGTATTGGCAACTATCAGCCATTTACAGTAAAGGAAGGTCATTTGAAGAGGAGGCACCTCCAAAGAGAGATCAAACTCAACATTCGTACAATCGACGATGCTCCAAAACCAGGCTCTTGCCCTATCTATAAGTCCACCTCTAACTCTAAGTTGACGGTTCGGGTTGCCGATATATAGTTGATCATAGCCGAATTGACAAGCAAACCATCATGGAAAATAAGGCCCAATATGATAGACATCCTTCACTCGAAATATCAGATAACCAGGTTGGATGTTCATCAGCCATCTGAAGCAGCCGACGTCTAATGCCGTGTGGTCTTGCCTTGGTTCTTCAGCATCCAACAGAGTCGCATTATAAGTTCCGGAGAATTGAGGGAAGTAAGGGAAAAACTCCTAACACTTGTGGACTTTAAATTGCCTGGATACCTCTGGCCATTGACGTGTGACCCACTTACAACCCTCAAGAATTTGCAACAGAGGGAGGCTTGGATCCACCATCTCAGGAGCCCTCATCAAATCTGGCCAATGAAGCACCAACCAGGTCATCAAATAAGTGTACGGTAACTTTAGATTTGGTACGAAGATCTAGGCGGAGGGCTTCTTCCCCTCTTGAGTGAATATAGTAGCCAATTGTCATAGCCCACTATGGATATCAGATATCATTGCGGGAAGCAAGGAAAACCTACAACCTATGGCTAGTTGAGTGGCCGGATATAGAACTTCACTTGATATTACATCGGAGGGTTGATGGGGCACGACACACTTCTTCATCCATATAGCTAAAAAGCCAGCTAGTAGAGTGGTTGGGTTGATCTTAACACTAGCCTGCCACAAATAAGAACGAAACTTGGTGCCATGAGAAAAGTATTCCTCTGAACGGGAGGTGTAAGACTGTGCATTTGTTCTCTCTAACAATCGGTTAATCTCATCCGGAGTCAAGGGAGATAGTTCACACACGGCGTCTGAACGACTCTCAAGATTCTTGAACAGATAATCCGCGAACTGCTTCAAGCTGATCTTGGGAGATCTCTTCTTAGATTTAGTCTCCATTTCAACCATAGCTATATGGTAATGGCATGTCAGCTCCCATAAGGTATCATAGGTTACAGCCGACCGTTCCTTCATCTTGTTCAACTAACTGACCGTCGGGAAGAATTCTTGGTATAGAACATAACCCATGGGCAATCCCGATACCTTCATCATCTCGTGAAGAAAGTATTGGTGTCAGGATTATAAGACTCGAACAAAGCAAAGAAATGGTCGATGTTTATCTGTAGACCATACATGCTGGAGCGAATAGGAACTGACAACCCTAGCTCTGCTAATTCTCGCCCCCAACGGTTTAGTACATACCAAGTCATTCTCGTCCACCATTTTTCTCCAAAATAGTGGATCCACCCATAGCATCTGAACTTCTTAATGGGGAGTTCTCTTCCCAATACAGCCAACCTATTCTTTACAGTGTTTGCCTTTGCCATCCTCTCATTCTGGGGTAGATTATTCTGACCTAAAATACTGGGATGAAGTCCTCACACAGAAGCTCTGTCGCTAGAACCCGGAGTGAAGGCGTCTCTACCAATTAAACTACAGTGGACACATTTGTGGTTTTCCATCAGTCTCCAAAACATTTCCCGACCCACGGCCAGATTTCTGAACTTCAAAAGGGAATGATCCCGAGGAATCCAAGGCAGATACAAGAATGTCGACCCATTCCTATGCAACCACTTTGCGGATCTGTAGGAAATAACCTCTGGGTCCTTTACAACATCACCAAATAAGAAATCTGGCTTCCTCACACACAGATTTGAGTCTTGCTCTAAAATTAAAGCTACGTTAGTGATCAACCGTCGCAGGACACGACAATCACCTCATCGTAGAATCTCCATTATTTCCTCATTATAATCCGAGTTGAACTGAGGAGCTGACTCAACTAATGGGATTCCCTCATAATAAGAATGGGTGGCACTACTTTGACCCGTGACCTCACTAGCAGGGAAGATTACAGAAGAAAAATGGACTAAAAAGGAAGAAATACACATAAATGGTGTAAGGATGGTCCTAAAATTTTAGAGAAGGCGGTATATCTTATTCCATAAGATAGGATCACAATCTCGTAACAGGTGTGACAATTTTCATTTACCACACGTATAAAAGGGGATATGCATTACTATGCACGAGCATTATAACGACATATAAGAGCTGCTCAAGAGACGTAGGATAATATAAATCGCCCCTATATACTCCGAAGTGTGTCTTGTCCAAGCAAAACAAATACTTTCCAACGTCGATCCCCTCAAAGGAGGATATCAGCTCGTCCCGAATGCATCTCAAAGGATAACAAACGAGGGTTTACATACAAAAATAGATAAATACATATAAAGTTGATAAAACATGATATTTAAAAACCAAAGATGTTGGACCCTAGAGGTGGGGGGGGGGGGATGATTAGGGTCTTATGCTAATCTAATCCGATTTTATATCAATTAAAACTAATTAACAAGTTATCCTAGCAAGTATAAAATACAATAAGATATGTGAGCTAGGATAAGTGATATACACAAGGGTAAACAAAATAAACAAAATAGTGGATGATTTAAATAATGAGCAATGGACAATGGCGACAAGAAATATAAACATAGGAGAAGTGCACCAAAGCAAACTCAAACACACGATATGATCACGGATTTCGGACCTTCCGTCCTACGTCTCCGCTCCCCACTCCTGGGGAGAAATCCACTATCACAATCGGGATTTCTACGCTCACCCGAATAACATTTACACCTGACAATGTTAGTTTTCAATATTCACCGATCAACGTTCATAATCACTCACAATGTCGGTTTTCAACGCTCACCAATCAATGTTCACTCCTCACACTCGGTTTTCTAGCTCACCGAAAACTTTACAACACTAACAATATAACAACAAATATGTTCTCTATAATAGATGAGAACTCAATGTAGCTCACTCTTAATTGTTACAACTCCCCACAACCCAAATTATACTAAGTATGAAAATACAATAAGCTCAATGTGGGTGTGTGTAACAATAAGTTATCAAATCTAAACTCAATATAAAAACTAGCTTTAAAGAATGATAATCAAAAAAATATGCAAATGTAAAGCTGAATATAAGTTTAGAAATTCTTCTCAGAAAAAACAAGATGGAGAGATAGATTAAGATGAAGCCCAAACAATACAGATGATCTCCTCCACTTGTGAAACAGTCTTCTCAAACCAAACTCTTTTAAAACACACAAAACAAACTTTAAAACCCTTGTTAAACTTGTTTAAAACATTCTCATTGGGTTGCCTCTGGTAGAAGGGGTTTGAGGGGTTTATATAGGAAGAGAAACCAACAGCAAAAACCCCAAACAAAAGACCAAAAACCCCAAAGAATCAGAAATCTGATTCTCTACCAAAAATAACCGTTGGGCAATTGGCGGTCGACCGTGGAAAACTCGCGGTCGACCACGAGCAGCAAAAAGGCTAGGGTTTAGCTCTGGATAACAGCCGGTCGACCGTGGCGGTCAACCGTAAAACTTTCTGGACTGCATCCGGTAGACCGTCACGGTCGGCCGTGAGCCATCAAGAAACAAACTGAGTCTCTGGACTCAGGGCGGTCGACCATGGCGGTCGACCGCAAACAGACACATGAATTGACAGGTTTGAAAAACTATTTTCTGATTTTAAAACCTTGTTTAAAATATCAAACAAATTCTAAAAATTGTAAAACTTTGGAAAATGATTGTAGACATGATAATGAACATGCTACAAAAATTAGTTTTTAAAAAGGACCTTCCAAATAAAAAATATCATTATTTTACAAAATAGTCCAAAACATAAAAATGTGAACATATGAGTTTTGACATTTTAGCTTAACCTTGTTTTGAAACAATACAAAATGATTTTATAAACTTAATAAAAGATGTATATAATTATTGTTAAGTCCAAAAACTAAGAATACAATATTTTCATAAAATTGCATATTTTTGCAAACATTTCAAAAGTAAATATGATTTCATTGAACTAAATAAAATTGATATTGATGAAATCATATATATACATGTAAGTATGAAACAAAAAATATGTTTTCTAATTATATTCAATTGTTTCATATTAAAACTTGAAAACTCAAAACCATGTATGTATATATATAGCTAAATATCCATAGAAACCAAAACTTAACTTATGTATATATAACAATATATAAAAAGAAACCAATAAAATGTGTGTGCATATTATATTGAGCTTAAAGTACTTAACACACATAATATAAACTCATAAACTAATTACACCCAAGCTTGATTGATCTTCGATGTAGCTCAACTTGGTACTCTTGCGGATGAAGCTAGAATTTGGATCTTCAATTTGAATTGCATAGGTTTCACTCCACAATTCCGCCAACCTCCATTTGATATGATCATGAATGCTCGATTCCATCCATCCTCTAACATATTGTTTGTCTATAATAAATAAGAAAACACGAATACTAGACAAACAACATTAGTGGTAAATTGTTTGTTAAACATCATCAAAACAAAGAGGCTAACAATCTCCCCCTTTTTGATGATGACAAACAATTTACAAAAATGATATATGCATGATGGAAAATGAATATACAATATTATAATTATCATGCATACAAGGAAAGAATATACTCATAATATTTCTCCCATTTTAAAAACATCAAAAAGGAAAAAACCATATAGATGAAAGAGAACGAAAGCTCCCCCTACCTATAAGCATGAGTAAGTATAACACATAGAAAGATATAGGGATTGCTCCCCTATCAAAATGCCTCATGAATGTATGAAATGAATGCTAAGGCATACACATGTGAGAAATCATAGATTAAAAACATGATAACATAACTCACATACAAAAAAGATAATGATGACACATATAAATATGTTAATATGAAAGAATTGTCTCATTACACAATTTTAAAAACATAGTATATAAAAATAGATTTATGAAATAAAAAGAAAACTTTGTTTTCAAATCAACCAAATAAAATCATAAATCAAAGTGTAAATCCAAAAACAATGTTTGATCAATAAAGAAAACTTTCTTTGTAGGACTTGATCAAACCGCTCATAGAATACATTATAAAGTATATTTGAAATTTTTTATGCTATATAATGAATTCAAAAGAACAAATCAAAACAAAATTTTCATAGTTCAAAAATAAGATTACAAAACATACAAGAATCATGAACTATGGAAAAAATCATCTTTAAAAGTATAAAACCAAATCATCATTGATTTTCAAAAATCAAGAGAGGTAACTATATCTAGCTCTTGAGCTAGTATCAACCCATATAAATATTTTTAGTACCCGATAAACAAGATTTGGGAATAAACACCCAATAAACCTGGAGGATTATATAAACATAAACCTCTCATCAAAACAAAACCAATAATCATGAAAACAAAAGAATTTGATTAATGAAAAAAAACTATTTTTATGTTCAAAAGTTTAAAGTATAATTTTTCAAAACCAAGAAAAAAGAAAAATAAACACACTTAAATTCTTGGTTTAAAATCAAATTTGTTTTGGTACCCAAGTATTCTTGGTACCAAAAGGTTTAGGGACATGACCCCTATCATTTAAGCTCAAAGCTCTAGGGTAATGATCCCTTTTGGGCGCATATGATGCACTAACACGGTCAAAACAAAAAATATATAAATGACCTTTCCGATTGCAATATGTGCAATGAAAAGGGGTAAAAGATTTGTGATGACCAAGTGGCGGTGCACGGAAATCATTTGCAAGAAAATATGGTCTTTTAAATTTATTATGCAAATGAAAAACATTTTGAAACAATGTTGGTCTTTTTGAAATATTTTTTGATTTAGAAACTTTTCGAAAATCAAAACAAAACTTAGCTAAATGACCAACTCTACCACAAAAATCATAATGATACACATTAGCATGCTTAGGATGAACTTTGTGAGTGTGTGCATGTACATGTGTAGGAGTAGATGAAGATGAAGCTTGATGAAATGCACAAGTGTTAATGTTGTTGGATTTTGAGTATTTTTGTGTATTATAACAAAATTTAGCAAGATGGCCTTTACGACCGCAAGTAGAGCATTTGTAAACTTTGTTATACATGTGTGCATAGTGTATTGATTTATTGGAAGAATTTGCATTAGACTTTGCACACAAGTTTATAAGCTTGTTATTATTGGCAATGCATGATTTGAGGGTTGAATCTAAAGATAATATTCTATTTTTAACATGATCCAACTCATTGTTAGGCACATAAGCATTGTGAATAGAAGTAGATGAAACATGATCATTTTTAAATGAATTAAACTCATTCCTAATAGTACCTACTTCTATCATGGCATTTTCTTTTTCATGAGTTAAAATAGCAAAGTTTGAAATTAAAGAATCATGATCCAATTTTAATTTATCATTCTTTTCTTTGAGGATCACATTCTCATTAGAAATAGTATCAAACTTAGAAGCTAATAACTCATGATCAGATTTCAAATCTTCATGCTTGCGTTGTAAATCAATAAAATATTTATACAATTTGTTATAGCTATGCAATAATTTTTCACTAGCACAAGCAAATTCATCACTAGATAAATCATTAGTGGATTTTGAATCGCTTACCACACTAGGGCTATCGCCCAGTGGCCGTGTGCATGATGAGGCTCCACATGAATTTAAAGAGGAATCCGCCAAAGCTTATCGGATCGCCTCCAAGTTCCCTTGATGTGCTTCTATGAATTTTCACAATTTGTAAGCACTATCAAATGAATCAAGCTTGTTTGAAAAATATGAATCAAAAGCGTTACGTAAAAATTCAAACAATAGCTTATTTATTGTAAACATCTTATGATCATTTTTATTCCACTTGGATTTCTTCAAAGTGGGCACAATATAAGCATTTTTAATTATTTTCCATAAATCAAAATGTTTAGATCTAACAAATATATTAAATATAGAACACCATTGGTCATAGGGAAAATCATTGAATTTAGGAACAACACTAGAATCATAGCCTAAATAAGATGCACCATTCATATCCATAATTTATAAAAATATGCAAGCAAGATACAAATGCAATCAAAACAAGATTAGCATAAAAAGATAACTTGGATCTTCAACTCAAGATGATTAGACCTTAAATCAAAGAGCACCAAGCTCTGATACCAATTGATTGACCCTAGGGGGGTGATTAGGGTCTTATGCTAATCTAATCCGATTTTATGCTAATTAAAACTAATTAACAAGTTATCCTAGCAAGTATAAAATACAACAAGATATGTGAGCTAGGATAAGTGATATACACAAGGGTAAACAAAATAAACAAGATAGTGGATGATATAAATAATGAGCAATGGACAATAGCGACAAGAAATATAAACATAAGAGAAGTGCGCCAAAGCAAACTCAAACACACGATATGATCACGGAGTTTGGACCTTCCATCCTACGTCTCCACTCCCCACTCCCGGGGAGAAATCCACTATCATAACCGGGTTTTCTACACTCACCGGATAACATTTACACCTCACAATGTTAGTTTTTAACGTTCACCGATCAACGTTCACAATCACTCACAATGTCGGTTTTTAACGCTCACCGATCAACGTTCACTCCTCACATTTCTAGCTCACCGAAAACTTTATAACACTAATAATATAACAACAAATATGTTCCCTACAATAGATAAGAACTCAATGTAACTCACTCTCAATTGTTACAACTCCCCACAACCCAATTATACTAAGCATGAAAATACAATAAGCTCAATGTAGGTGTGTGTAACAATAAGTTATCAAATCTAAACTCAATATAAAACTAGCTTTAAAGAATGATAATCAAAATAAATATGCAAATGTAAAGCTAGATATAAGTTTAGAAATTCTTCTCTGAAAAAACAAGATGGAGAGATGGATTAAGATGAAGCCCAAACAATGTAGATGATCTCCTCCACTTGTGAAATAGTCTTCACAAACCAAACTCTTTTAAAACACACAAAACAAACTTTAAAACCCTTGTTAAACTTGTTTAAAACATTCTCATCGGGTTGCCTCTGGTATAAGGGGTTTGAGGGGTTTATATAGGAAGAAAAACCAACAGCAAAAACCCCAAACAAAAGACCAAAAACCTAAAGAATCAGAAATCTAATTCTATATCAAAAATAGCTGTTGGGCAATCGGCGGTTCATCGTGGAAAACTCACGGTCAACCGCGAGCAGCAAAAAGGCCAGACAACCGTGACGGTCAACCGTGAAACTTTCTGGACTGCATCTGGTCGACTGCCACAGTTGACCGCGAGCCATCAAGAAACAAACTGAGTCTCTGGACTCAGGGCAGTCAACCGTGGCGGTCGACCGCAAACAGACACATGAATTGACAGGTTTGAAAAACTATTTTCTGATTTTAAAACCCAGTTTAAAAATATCAAACAAATTCCAAAAATTATAAAACTTTGGAAAATGATTGTAGACATGATAATGAACATTCTACAAAAATTGGTTTTTAAAAAAGACTTCCCAACTAAAAAATATCATTATTTTGCGAAATAGTCCAAAACATGAAAATGTGAACATATGAGTTTTGACATTTTAGCTTAACCATGTTTTGAAACAATACAAAATAATTTTTAGACTTAATAAAAGAAGTATATAATTATTGTTAAGTCCAAAAACCGAGAATATAATATTTTATCAAAATTGCATATTTTTTCAAACATTTTAAAAGTAAATATGATTTCATTGAACTAAATAAAATTGTATTGATGAAATCTTATATATGAATGTAAGTATGAAACAAAAAATATGTTTTCTAATTATATTCAATTATTTCATATTAAACTTGAAAACTCAAAACCATGTATGTATATATATGACTAAATATACATAGAAACCAAAACTTAACTTATGTATATATATATATATATA
>BQKN01063429.1:44022-89183 GCA_022839385.1 Asparagus kiusianus
AATGTGTGTGTATATTATATTGAGCTTAAAGTACTTAACACACATAATATAAATTCCTAAACTAATTATACCCAAGCTTGATTGATCTTCGATATAGCTCAACTTGGTACTCTTGCGGATAAAGCTAGAATTTGGATCTTCAATTTGAATTACATAGGCTTAACTCCACAATTCCGCCAACCTCCATTTGATATGATCGTGAATGCTCGATTCCATCCATCCTCTAACATATTGTTTATCTACAATAAATAAGAAAACACAAATACTAGACAAACAACATTAGTGGTAAATTATTTGTTAAACATCATCAAAACAAAGAGGCCAACAAAAGAAGGGTGAAAGAAATGTACCCCGTAAGAAGCGGCAGCGAGATCAACCCTCTCAGTAGTCTGGGAAGCCGAGCGGCCTCGGAAAACTCGAGATCTCCTTGGCGACATAGTGAAAATATAATCTCTGTCGAAATCCTGCAAGAAAGTTAGGGTTTTGAGGTTAGAATCAACAAAAAGATCACCAAATACGCCCAAAGGACTGCATGCATAGAGAAAAGTAAAGAAAATTGAAATTTTAGAACAAAATTAGAGGGAGAACAAAACTAAGGAAATCCTTCGGATCTTGAGAGAAATCTCTCTCCAAACAAGAGCCCTACCCAAATCAAGGACGAAGAGAGGAAGAAGAGGCTGAAAACCTTCTGAAAATCGCCGAAAAATTGTCAAAAAGCCGCTGGAAAATCGCAATATAATCGAGGTAAAGTCGACAGAAACCCTAAGTCGGGGTTTTATACCCCCGACTCGACTATCCAAGACAGTCTCGATTGTCTCGGGTAGCAAGATAGTTATAACTGTCTCGCTGTGCGAGATAGTGATGACTGTCTCGCTGTGCAAGACAGTAATGACTCTCTTGGAAATTTCCAAGACAGTTAGAACTATCTCGACCAAAATGTGTAACGTGGCGGTGTTTGGTGAATAAACCTCGACCCATATACATGACACATGAATACTCTAATGGATATATGAGTCTAAACTATTTCATACCCTGGACGGGAAGTTTCTGGAGAATATCACACAGAATATTCTTAAGGATAACCCAACTACCTCCTAACGGGTATACAAGGTTAAATTATTTCCCGAAAAACTCCGAAGAGGACATGAGTATAAACTGATTCTCCATGCTCCAACACCTTAAGAGTTTAAACTGTGTAAACTCTGGTCAACGTACGAGTATAAACTATGTTCTTATGAATGCCGATGTTGATAATCAATTCAATATCGGTTCAGCAACAATAGCTAAATGCACAAATCAAAATGCCAACTTTAGTTCAAGATCTCGATAACGGTCAAGCGATAAACATAGTACTAGAAGAATTTTAGCTATTGTACAAAGCACTGAGTAGACTAAGAGATGAAGAAGTCAAGAGTTGAAGTCATACATGGGTCATTCTACACAATCTCCTCAACTAAGTGTTGAAGGGATTGCAAGAAAGGCCTATCTCATCCAAAGTTTCCCATACTCCTCTATAAAAAATAAGTCTGAGATACTTTGGAGGGTGTATCTGTAGGCGTCTAAAAATACTGAAAGATATCTAAATACAGCTCAAGATAAAAAGGAGATCATCCAAAGATCAAAAGAAAAAGTCTTAAACTGTCTCGCACGTAAGATAGTGTTGATTGTCTCGCACGTGAGACAGTGATGACTGTCTCACACACGAGACAGTTCTGAAGTGTTCAGAAACTGCTGAAGCAAAAGCATGACAAGTGGCTATTAACTATTAAAGAATGTGGGAGACGTTGTGGGCGAGAATCACGTCGAAAACTACCAAAATAACAGAGTTTAAAATGTGGGAGAGTGGTCACAGGAGGAACTACTGGGCAGTTCAGGCTTTCCGACACAGTCATGGCTGTCTCGGAAGCCGAGACAGTCATAACTATCTCGGCCGCCGAGATAGTCCTAACTGTCTTGCAAGCACAAATCCCCCATGATGTTTTATTTTCAGTTAAACTTTCCTAGGGGTTATAAATATCCCCCTAGGACTATTACTAACGAGGATCGGAGCATAGAGAGTAAATAGAACAGAAAGACTTGAGCTTTTGGTGAATTTGAACAAGAGAGAGAGAGAGAGAGAGAGAGTCTTCATTCCTCACAAACTTCAAAAAGGCTTTTGGTAATTTCTTGAGATCTAAACTTCGACTTGGTCTTGAGAAGAGTGTTCATCTTACTTTGATAAGTTATTCACTAAAACTATTCTTACTTCTAAACAAAGGAAGAATCCCCAAAACCTCTACGATTCAACCAGAATCTGTGATTCGGTGGTCCACGGGTTAACGCACCCCCAGCATAGGCAAAGATCCCACAAAAGCAGAAATTGATAAATGATTTTTATGTTATTTTCTAGAAAGTTATAATTTTCTTATTTTTCATTGTAATTCATTATAAGTGACCGAAGTTTTAATGAATTCCACAATAAAAAGGACTTTTGATGAAAACACCTATATATACCCCATCAGTCCTCAATACTTAGTAACTATCAAGAAAAGTTTAAAATAAGTTTTGGCATGTTTTTTTAAGTGTTTTAAAGAGGTGTACAAGTTTGCTTATGTGAAGATAGTTTCACAAAGAGAAGGATTTCATTTTCAATACTGAGGAGTTCATCCTCAACCATTTACATCTCTTTGATTGAGAAGTTTTCTGAACTCCTTTTATCTAGCTTGTTCATATTTTGATTATTACAGTTATTTGCTAGATGAATTTGAGCTTAGTTTTCTTATTACTTATCATTTTCATACATAACTACTTGAGCTTAAGTTATTTTCACATATTGTATAATTTGGATTGTGGGTGTGATTGAGAGAGCTTACACTTAGTTCTCATCTTGTTTAGAGAATAAATCTTTTACTCATGATTTATTGTTAAAAAACATTGTAATACATAAGGATACTTACAGAAGTGGTTGGTGAGATACGATGTCAATTCCAAGAGGAGTGGCGTCGGTTGTAAATCCTAGGGAGAGGTTGTAATTCTGAGCACTTGAGGAAGGTGACACGAGCTAGGTCAACACTTAGAGGAGTGTAATGTGTAATCATAATTGTGTGAGTTGTAAACGTTTATCAGTGAGCGTTGAAAACCGATTTTGTAGTATTTTGTGATATAGTGGAGATTCTCCTCGAGGGTGAGGAGTGGAGATGTAGGTCAAGGGTGACCGAACTCTATTATCATTTTCTTATGTTTGTGTTTGGCATTAGCATATATTTCTCTTATATATTGTGCTGATTATTTATATTGCCTATTGTTATATTGTTTATCATTGCATATAATTTGTTACATATCATATTTGCTAGAATATTAGTTCATAAGTTTTAATTTAGAATTAACATCAGATTAGATTAGCAAATACCCTATTCACCTCCCCTCTAGGGTAATTTCATCTCGAACTCGACGTCCTCCTTCGGAGAAGTCAGCCGGCCATCCCGCTCGGAGATTCCCTGCTGGAAGCAGTTGACCTCCCCCTTCAGCTAGGCCACATCGCATTGGAGCTCCTCAATAGAAGCTGCCTACTTGGCTTCGTGAGATCTGAACCCCCTAAGGAGTTTTTCCTTCGCATCTAGCTCCTAATGCTAGCTCAGCTTGTTGCTGTTCAGCTCGGCCTCCAAGACGACGACCTTCTTCTCTGCTTCCTACCTAGTTGACTTCTCCTTGGCCAAGTAAGCTTGCCACTCAGGAGGGGAGGTGTGCATGTGGAAAAGATAGCAGAACAACTCCAACTCCACCAACGCCCCAAATCAAGTAGCTCTTGAGGGCCATGTGCAAGCCGACACTTGGCAGCTCCTACAAGAATGCCTCTGTAACGCCCCGCCCTGGAATCCCAGAGTTGGTATGCTATTAGATCTGATGGACTGGCCTCACAAACTACCACATGTCTTTTCAGCACGTTTTGTCCTCACTCACGCGCTCCCTGGAAAACTTCCCAGGGGGTCACCTATCCTAGAATTTCTCCAGGCCAAGCACGCTTAACTTTGGAGTTTCTAAAAGTTGGGTTCCCGAAAAGAAGATGCATCTTGGTGGTATGAGTATTTCAATCAAATCTATCAATACTAATCATATCACCCTCTCAAGGGTTGGGGTATTACAGCCTCGTCCTTTGGGAGGGTGAACAGTTGGACGGCTCAGACTTGAGTAGAGGCTTCACTGCGATGAACCTATCGCCTTCTGAGACATCCCTCCTGGGTGAGTAAGGGATCGACGACATGCCAATTAACATCCCTTAGACTTCTCCCAGAATTAGGGGTCAAGCTCCACAATCCAGTGGCAGAAAAGTCATTCAAAGCCCTCTTGCTCCTCGCCAGCATCACCCTCCAAAGGTTCCTGAGGGGGCATAGCTTACTCTTCACCGCCTCTTGAAGTCCTTACATGCTCCTTGCCTGGCCTATAGGATGGCTAAGGCCCAGGACTCGGGCCAGTCGCCTCCTCAACAAGGGTTCTAACTTTAGCAGCCGCAATTGCTAGGGCTACCCTCTCTGGCCTAGGGGGAAGAGTCATCCGATGACCTCATCCGGCTAACAAGCTAGGATGATCGGCTGCTGCTCTTTGGCTAGGTCGACCAGGACCTAACCAATCGGCCTATTGGGCCCTAGGTCCTTCTTGGTCTTCACCTTCTTAGCATTAACCCTCTACCCCGTCAGTTGGGCAGCAATCTCGGCAACCCACGAACTTAAGTCGCCAAACTCCTTGGGTTTGAGATTTCCCCTCAACAACTTTTAGGGCCTTAGGGTAGCCCGATTCTTCCCCCCTTGAATTCCTTTTAGGGTTTATTTTGAGGGGGGGGGGGCGGCGGGGGGGGCAAACAGACTCGTTCTCACCTTGTCGGCCTCAATGGGGAGGACCATCAAGATGCCGTCGCCTGGAGAGATGCCATCTCAAAGAGATTTCCTCTCTCCTGAGACCCATCATAAGAGTGAATCTTCTACAGCTACCGCCTCTTCTCAGTAGTAAGGATGCACGACTTCAACACGTCCTTATTGATATTAGGCCAATTGGAGAGGAGAGGACATTGTTGACGCTGAAGACCCACATGAACCGCTCCTTCCAGTCTCTGTTTGACTCAGTAGTGTCCGATATAAGTTTGCAACCCCCAGTATAGTGGAGAAAGTAATGAGGGTCCCTCTTCTTTGACTTGACGCCAACCAAGTTCCCTAACATGCACATGCGTAGCAGGACACCAACCCTATGGCAGATCATGACGAAGCCCACCAAAACCGCAATTACATTTCAGGTGAACTGAGAGAGGGAAACCCCAGAGTGACACATATATCGCTAATGAAGGAATAGAGAGGCAGTCGAAGCCTATACTTGAGATGAGCGATGTATAGTGGCGACCTGTTCTGGCCATAGCGGTATAGCGGTTCATCCCCGCCTAGCGCTACGAGCATAAAGGCCTTGGGGAGATCATAGAACTTATAGTAATTCTCGAGATCTCCGATGCAAATCTTTGAGCAGATTGGCCAGAGAAGAGTGATCTTATCCTCATTATGGCCAACGATGGAAGTCTGAGAAGCTATTGGAGAATAGCGAGTTTAAGGAGATTTAGGGGAGTTAAGAGAGACAAGCGTCGAAGATTTAGATCTGGAGTTTGTGAAGAAAACCCCTCTTCACATCCAATGGGCTATATATAGCACCCAAGGGGACACATGGAATAATCTAGATGGTTAGCTCGTTTCAAAATGAACAGATGGGATGTATCGTGAAATCCACAATGGTTCACATGAAACTCGAAGTGCCGCCCTCTTTGCTCCACGCCTCTTTGCTTGAAATCTAAGCGACGTCATAACTCTCTAGTTGTTGATGATGTCATCACGTCACTTCAAATAGTGACATTTCACCTGCCTAATTAAGGCTTCTGGAAACTCACCAAGCGATGTTTATTCGATTAACAGTCGACCTGACCTAGTCGACTCTCAATAGTTGACAATAAACTTCAAAGAAAAACTCAAGCACTCACCCCAAAGAGTTCAAATGCTAAATAGCAAAGGCTGTCAACTCGACTGCTCTAAACACAAAAGGAATAGGAACTGCTGCTCAAGTTCGAGACGTGTTTTCCTAACAAAGGACGGGCGCCCTTAAGTCAGCAGTCAAGTTCACAAGACAAAGGGTGTCTTCCAGATGGAGCAGAAGAACATATCGAAGCCTAGTCTTTTTCTTTATGTAGTAGTTGATGAACATTAGACCTATTTTACAGTACTTTTCTTTAGTCTATTGTTGAATTTAGTTATTTTAGCAGTACTTTCCTTTTATTATGGACTATTTATTTTTAGATTTTTAGTTAGACCGTTAATAATAAGGGCATGTTTGACACGTATTTTATGCCTCGGATGATCTATTTTTGATAATATGTCTATTTCTTATTCTGGGTTATTCATTATATTCTTGCTAATTGTGATCGGGGACCTATGCCTTCGTTTTATATTGTTTGATGCTTAGCGTATTAGATTGTGTAGAAGGTCTAGTACTTATTTCTCCTCAGTCTAATACGTCACGGGCTTGTTCATGTTCCGATTCCCTGGTATTTTGGGAAGCGGGGCGTGATAGCCAAGCACGTCCTCGTAATTCCTGGCGAAGACATCAATGTATTCCCGGATGAGGGATATAAGGGCTTCTTTCTTCTAGGGAGGTAAACTGTCGCTGATAAATATGGATTTGGGATTAGCCTCATCTCCAATATTTATTTGGAGTATCTTATCCTCCGTGGGTGGTTCACGTTGTTCAAACCGACCACTCCATTGGGCACTGACGTGGCGATCCTATGCTTCATTATAAAGCGGTGTCTGGTCATCCTCTCTAATTTCGGTAGGATCTGCTGTAGCCATGTTGACTGTGAGGTCCCTGAACAGATCTCACACACTAACATCCGAATCCTACATCGAGGATGTTGATGATGATTCTTTGGAAGGACCATCTTCAGAATCTTCACTGAAATTGCAATATAACCCTGATGAAGAGGAGGTGTAACCCAGCCCTCTTTGAGTTTTACCAAAGTAATTGTCAGGCTTTCCTCTGGGCAAATAAGCAGGTCGGACGAGTATCTTTTGCACTTTTCCATAATTTAAGCCTCCCTTGCAGGTGAAGTCATAACCCATGCTCTCCATCATACGCTTCGAGATCTGATCATAATGCGAGAATTGAGAAGCAGTCCTCATCATCTGAATCATCCCACGTTGTGTGCATATGCTGGTCTATCCTCCCAAGATAATATCTTTCTGATAATTACCTCGGGCGGGTACAACAAAGACGGCTTGCAAGGACTCGGTCATTTGTTTGTCTATGACGAACGACAAGTACACAAGCAAGTGCAATGAAGAGTTATTATATAACTCTGCAACCAAATTGCTAAACTCATCATTCCTAGACTCTAAATTAGATGACAAGTAAGCAAAGTCAGGATCTTCATTCAGGATAAACCCGTCTGCCTTGACAGTGTTGGTTACAACAAGGCCTCCATAGCTGATTACAATGGATTCAATGTCATTCAAGACAAGACCCTCATTATACTCAGACTCACTATTCACCTCTGTGACGCCCCAGGATTCACACAAGGCTGCAGTCCTAGGTGAAACCTAGATTATCAAACCTGCCAAGCACCAAACACCATGCTACGACATGTTTCACCATCACAATCGTTATCTCTCTAGTGGAAACAATAAATAGATGAAGGTATAGACAGGCAAAACTAGAAATAGAACAACACCGAATACACAGAAGAAGCATAAGAGATATTAATAATGAGCCCAACTGGAACGAAATAGATATATCTCTGAGTCCGAACTAAATCTCAAATACAATGAGTCAAATAAACAAAGTCTTACAATAGCTCTCAACTCTATGAAATAAAATATCAATCTAGAGTCTGAAAATAATCATCTACATGTGGAGTTCTGCAATGACTACAAAATATAATAAATAGCTAAATGGATAACTAAGATGTCCCATCAACCTGCAACTCTCCGTGTACCGGACTCGCTGTCTGAAAAGAGGGGAAACAACGAGCGTCAAAACGCTAGCGAGATCATCACTAGCTCTCCCCAGGGGAAGTGATAGGAGTATATAAGAAAATAGAGTTAGTACATACATATATCAAATCATTCATATAGCTCTTCATGAATGAAAAACAAATAGTCAAGAAAATATACTCCAATCCCTAACATAAAGAATAAATATCTCATCTCGAAGTACATCCAAGTAGCCTGCTCTAATATAAGAGGATGCCAACCAAAACAAAACGAAATATAACTACCGTCCATAACGGGTGTGCCAAAATCT
Organism: Asparagus kiusianus; assembly: GCA_022839385.1. Classification (NCBI taxonomy): domain Eukaryota; kingdom Viridiplantae; phylum Streptophyta; class Magnoliopsida; order Asparagales; family Asparagaceae; genus Asparagus; species Asparagus kiusianus. Next base: position 52,327 of record BQKN01063429.1, read on the forward strand.
CATAGTAAATACCTACTCACGGGTAGACTATCATGGAAGTAAAACTTATAACTGATCAAATATCTATGTGTGCATCATCTTGTGCTATAGCGATACTCTTGTAATGCTCTTACTTAATCGCCCTGCGACAATAGGTTTTATTATCTCCCTATTCTGGATACATGTAATAACGATACTTTTATAATACTCTTACTCAATCGTTCTGCGGTAAATAGGTTTCATCTCTCTATTTTCGGATACGTATAGAACAACATTATTCATATGTGTTTGTCAAATTAACTCGCGTTGAAAGTGTATCAATCTAACACAATCTAGCATACGTGCACAAAATCTCAGTGTGCGTGGCCACATCTAAAGTTCACCATCATTCTAGGTGTTAAACAACTCTTAAACACTATAATATATCAGTACCAAATTGAGGAATTCTCTCGAAAACCAAAACAAATCCAAACAACATGCACATGCCAAAACTACGTGGCGGTCGACCACACATATGCGTCGGTCGACCGTGATGGGTTCCAAGGGCTAATAGTGTCTCTGTTTCCTACACGCGGTCGACCGTGACGGTCGACCGTGACCCAGATTTCCAGTTTTCTCAGATTTTTAAATATATAACGTGTACAGTCGTGTTTATGTGATTCAAACATGATAAAAACTTCATGAATCTTGCATACAAACATGCTACAACAGATAGGAATATCTGAAAACAAATTCAACATATATAACCATGATTTTATGCATTTGATTTATATTCAAAATCCTAAAACATGCATAAAAGCTAAGAACGATAAATCAAACTTCTTTCTTTAGATTAACAACGTTTTAAAATCATCTTCTGATCTTAAATCACATCTGTAAAAACGTTCTCCACCTTTTTAGCATGAAAAGACCTAATCTTTATACATATAATACAAAAGAGGTTGACTTTATTCATAAACTTGTCATTTAGGCTCTACAAAACATGTTTAAAACTCTTTAAAAACGTTTTGAAAACTAGGAGGGGGATTAGCAGAGATGATACTCACCTGGGGTTGTAAGAAAACGTGTTAGAAGCAAGGTTGAAAAAGATCTCCACTCCAAAAGCCAAGAATCACCCGAAAATCCACTTGAAACCCTTCAATCTTCTCCAAGAAATCAAACTAGGGTTTGGAGGGTTTTGGTGGCCGTTAGGGTTTTTAGGAAAACTGAGAAAAACGTGAAAACCTCATATATATCATGGGAAAAGGGATATGGGTTTAGAAATCCGAAACCAACTCAAAACAGGAGAAAAACAAACTGCTGGTATCGCAGTCGACGTAACGGTCGACCGGGCTGCGGCCGACCGCGGCGGTCGACCAGACTGAGATTTCCTAGTTTCCATATGTTTGGCCATTTGTGCATGTTTCAACTCTTTTCTCTCTCATGTATGAACTCGTTCATACTCAAAACACATGGTATTATACTGATATACCATTAAATGATATTTATCATACTAAATATCCACATAGCATAATTTATCACAATTGATTATATTATTCATAAATTATCGGGGTTTTACATTCACCCCCTTTAGGAGGATTTCATCCTCGAAATTCCACAGTCACATCACAAAGCATAGCACAATGATATTTAAAGTTAACAACCTAGAATGCAAACATTCTTACTTAAATCCTTAACTAAACGAAATTGGTACGTCGAGCAAAATAATCCAAACAAGGAAACCCTCATATATATACCATATACTCCAATTGATTAAGGATTAGGTAAAAATATCCCCATTCTAGTATTAAAGATAAATATAAATGTGACTAAACAATCATAGATAATGAAAACTATTAAGTCATATAAGCATATTAACATCATACCTGTCCAAACAGGTGCGGGTAGTCGCGACAGACATCCTCCTCGTGCTCCCAAGAAATCTCTTCGGTTCCTTGCCTGTTCCACTGAACTTTCACTAATGGAATGACTTTATTTCTAAGCTTTTTATTCTCCCTAGAAAGTATGCATACCGGTACCTCTACGATAGTCAAATCATCCCGAATCTCAATCTCTAGTGAATCAATCACCCTCTGCTGCTCATCATCCCGCAGATACTTCTTAAGCATCGAAACATGAAAGACATCGTGTATACTCGACATTGATGCTGGAAGATCTAATCTATAAGAAATAGCTCCAATACGCTCGATGATCCTGAAAGGACCAACATATCTCGGGGCAAGCTTCCCCCGTCTACCGAATCGCTGAACGCCCTTCATCGGTGATACTTTCAATATGACCGAGTCTCCGATCTAGAATTCTAAAGGTTGTCTCCGCTGATCTGCATAGCTCTTCTGTCGACTCTGTGCCGCAAGAATGCGCTCTCGAATCAATGCCACCTTCTCTGTGGTCTGTCTAACTAACTCTGGACCAATCAATAGACTATCCTTTGGCTCTGCCCAACATATAGGCGATCTGCAAGGTCTCTCGTACAAAGCTTCATACGGTGCCATTCCGATGGTAGCTTGATAACTATTATTATATACAAATTCAATCAGTGGGATGTGATCCTCCCAGCTACCTTGAAAATCTATAACGCATGCTCTCAGCATGTTCTCTAAGATTTGATTCACCCACTTGGTCTGACCGTCTGTCTGGGGATGAAAAACGCTGCTGAATGACAACTGACTGCCAAAAGCATCCTGGAAACTTCTCCAAAAATGAGATGTGAAGACTGAGCCCCGATCTGATACAATCGTCTCCGGAACTCCATAAAATCTAACAATCTCCCGAATGAAGATCCTCGCATACGTATCTGCCGTATAAGTCGTCCTTATAAGTAAGAAATGTGCGGACTTAGTCAATCTGTCCACTATAACCCAAATAGAATTATTTCCTTTCTTTGACTTGGGCAACCCTACTATAAAATCCATGGATATATCTGCCCACTTCCACTCGGGAATGGGTAAAGGCTGTAGGGTTCCTACAGGTCTCTGATGTTCTACCTTAACTTGTTGGCAGGTGAAACACTTAGCCACATAATATGCAATCTCTCTATGCATACCACTCCACTAAAAATGCCTCTTCAGATCCTCGTACATTTTCGTCGTGCCTGGGTGCACTGTATATCTGCTGTGATGAGCTTCGTCAAATAGTTCCCTCTTTAGCTATAGATTGTTCGGCATAACGATCCTGCCCTTCATCCTAAGGCCTCCATATACTCCAATAGTCTAATCATCCTTGGGTTCTTTGGAGATCTCCCCCTTGCGGGTTTGAATCCAAGAATCCTCTAACTGAGCTCCGACTACTCTATTTCTCCAAGATGGCTGTACAGATAACGCTCCTAAGAACACATGGCTCCCGCCAATCTCTAGCCTGAAATCAAAATGGCTGAGGGTATAAAGATCCCGATATAGTAAACACCTCAAAGCTGCTAGTCCGCGACGAGGCTTCCTGCTCAACGCGTCTGCTACTACATTCGTCTTTCCCAGATGATATTGTATAGCAAACTCATAATCCTTAATAAACTCTACCCATCGCCGTTGCCTCTGGTTTAGTTCTTTATGTAAGAAGAGGTACTTCAGGCTCTGGTGATCTGTGAATAACTCAAGTTACACTCCGTACAAATAATATCTCCATGCCTTTAGTGCAAAGACCACTGCTGCTAGCTCCAAATCGTGCGTAGGATAATTCTGCTCATGAGTCCTCAGCTGTCTCAAAATATAGGCTATGACTCTCTGGGTCTGCATCAATACACTGCCGAGACCCGATAATGATGCATCAGTGTAGACAACAAAAGTCTTATCACTGCTAGGAATAACCAATACTGGTGCTGAAGTCAACTTAGTCTTTAATGTCTCAAATGCCTTCTGGCACTCTATGCTCCAAATGAACTATACACCCTTCTTAGTAAGGCGTGTAAGTGGTGTGGCAATCCTTGAGAAGTCCTGAATGAATTTTCTGTAATAGCCTGCCAAGCCTAAGAAGCTACCAATCTTGGTAACTATTTTCGGTGGTTTCCAATCAAGTACGGCTTCTACCTTAGCCGGATCCACTGCAATGCCCTCCCGACTAATAACATGGCCTAAAAATCTGACCTTTGATAACAAGAATTCACACTTGCTAAACTTAGCATACAACTAGTGCTCTCTCAAAATCTGCAATGCTAACCTCAAATGCTGCTCGTGCTCTGCCTCTAACCTCGAGTAGATAAGAATATCGTCAATGAAGACTATCACAAACTAGTCCAAGTACGGACGAAAACCCAATTCATTAAATCCATGAATATTGCGGGTGCATTGGTCAGCCCAAACGGCATGACAAGAAACTCGAAAGACCCATATCGAGTAAGAAAGCGGTCTTGGGAATATCCATCTCCCGAACTCGCAACCGATGATAACCGGAACGAAGATCTATCTTCGAGAAACACTACGCTCCCTGCAACTGGTCGAACAAGTCATCGATCCTCGGTAATGGGTACCTGTTACGGATAGTAACCTTGTTCAACTTGCGATAATCTATACACAATTACATACTCCCTTCCTTCTTCTTCACAAAGAGGACAGGTGCTCCCCACGAAGACTGACTCCGTCGAATGAAGCCCTGAGACAACAACTCATTGATCTGGATCTGTAGCTCCCTCATCTCAGCAGGCACCATACGGTAAGGAGCTCAGGAAATCGGTGCGGTGCATGGCTGCAACTCTAGGCAAAACTCGACCTCTCTCACTAGAGGTAATCCTGGTATGTCCTAGAAGACATCCTGGTAATCTGAGACTACTCGCATCTCATTCAAATCTGCGCTCCGATCCGTAGTATCGTCTCCTTTACTTACGCCAGAAATGACTTCGCAAACTGGTTGCCTCTGGAGGTAGCTACCACTAACTCTGATCCATCATATGCTCTCAAACTGACTGTTTTCGCAAAACTGTCGATACTCGTGTGGTAGGAAGATAGCCAATCCATACCAAGAATCACATCAAATTCAAACATATGCAACACGATCAAATCAATCACGAACTCAGAATTGTCCAAACTGATGATACATCTCCTACAAACACTCTCTAACAGAGACATCTCTCCCAATGGAGTAGATACAGATAATGAGAAATCTAACAGCTGTGCTACAAGCCGAAGTCTAATCGAAAAATCATAAGAGATAAAAGAATGCGAAGTGCCTGAATCAAAAAGAATACGTGCTGAAAAGGAATTCACACAGAATGTACCTTCCACCACAGCTCCACTCGCGCCATGATCACGAGGAACAACTGCATACACCCTACCGGTCTACTGCTCTGCATCACCTGGAGTGAATGGTACCATCTGCCTCTGCTGGGTCTCCTGGACTGCTCGAACCTGTCCCTTAATCCTCGGGACTGCTGGAGGTGCCTCAATCCTCAGCTGCTGACCCTGATCGCGTCCCTAAGCATGATTCTGCTGCTGCTATTGTGTCCTGCCCTGCTGGCTTATTGCGGGTGCACTGCGGCACTCGGTGCCTAATCTTGTTACAATTGTAACAAGCTCCCTAGAATCGACGCTGCTGCTGCGCTCTCTGGTCCTGCTGATGACACTTCTTATGGGGACCCTAATGATGTGGACCCTTACCCTGCTGGTGGGGTCCTCCTGAGCCTCCAAATGGTCTCTTACCTTTTCCTTTATCCTCGGATTGTCCTTACTTACCGTTGTCCTTGCCATTGATGAATAAGGCTGTATCTGTCTCCTGAGCCATGGCAACATCTACCACCTCCCGTACTGAACGAAACCTCCGAGACACTATGTACCGACGAAACCTCGGACAAAGTCCCATCAAGAACATCTGAGCCTGACGCTCCTCTGTGTGCCACATACCGGTGAACCTAAGCAATGACATGAACTTACTCTCAAAGTCCATGACAGACATATCTCCCTGCTCTAACCGAGCCAGCTCTAACTCTTTCTCAGCTTTCGCTGCAGCCGAAACATACTGCTCATCAAAAAGATATATAAAGGTCTCCCATGAAACCGTCATCCTCTGCTCTGGGGTGAAACAGAGCCTATACCATCCTCCTGCATCGCCTTTGAGGCTGAAAGCCGCTAGCCTCTGCTTCTGCACCGAATTAACATTCAGCATATCCAAGATGTTGCTCACATCCTCTTTCCACTTATGTACAACAATGGAATCCTTCGAACCGTGGAGCTCTGGTGCTTTCAACTTCTGATACCTCTCAACTAAATGAAGCCAAGCCTCCTGATCTGCTGCTCCGTCCTCAACTGTTGGTGTAGATGGGACCACTGGTGCCCTCTCTGGTATTTCCTCCCGAATAGATGACTCCTGAAAGGGTACCTCTTCATGAACGGAAGGCTCTTGACGAACCTGGGCTGCTAACTGCTCCTCAATAGCCGCCATACGAGCTGCCAATGGTGCTATGAGATCCACTAAGTACTACGGAGCCTGCTGTGGCTCGGGCTCCCTATCTTCCTGCTCAACTCCCTGAGCACGAGAAACTCAGCGTCCACGACCTCTTCCTGATATCTATAATTCCAAAATAAAGCTTATTACACAATAAATTGGATCTCAAGCATGAAGGATATATCATATACCAATAAGTAAATCGTATCACATATATCTCATATCATGCTTTATTATTCAAAGCAAATAGATCATCATAAAATTTTTTTTTGTAAATTTTCCGCATACATATATAATACGTCCTCACTCATACTAGGGATTCCTAGCGGACTGTATACATGATCTCTAGGAAACACTATCCTAAACTCCACAATATGACACAAGAATGATCCTAAGGATATTGGAACTAGAGCTCTGATACCAACTGTGACGCCCCAGGGTTCACACAAGATTGTAGTCCCAGGTAAAACCTAGATTATCAAACCTGCCAAACATCAAACACCATGCTACGACATGTTTCACCATAACAATTGTTATCTCTCTAGTGAAAACAATAAATAGATAAAGGTATAGATAGGCAAAACTAGAAATAGAACAACACCGAATACACAGAAGAAGCATAAGAGATATTAATAATGAGCCCAGCTGGAATAAAATAGATATATCTCTGAGTCCGAACTAAATCTCAAATACAATGAGTCAAATAAACAAAGTCTTACAATAGCTCTCAACTCTATGAAATAAAATACCAATCTAGAGTCTGAAAATAATTATCTACATGTGGAGTTCTGTAATGACTATAAAATATAATAAATAGCTAAACGGACAACTAAGATGTCCCATCAACCTGTGACTCTCCGTACACCGGACTCGCTACCTGAAAAGAGGGGAAACAACGAGCGTCAAAGCGCTAGCGAGATCATCACTACCTCTCCCCATGGGAAGGGATATGAGTATATAAGAAAATAGAGTCAGTACATACATATATCAAATCATTCATATAGCTCTTCATGAATGAAAAACAAATAGTCAAGGAAACATACTCCAATCCCTAACATAAAGAATAAATATCTCATCTCGAAGTACATCCAAGTAGCCTGCTCTAATATAAGAGGATGCCAACCAAAACAAAACGAAATATAACTACCGTCCATAACGGGTGTGCCAAAATCTCATAGTAAATACCTACTCACGGGTAGACTATCATGGAAGTAAAACTTATAACTGATCAAATATCTATGTGTGTATCATCTTGTGCTATAGCGATACTCTTATAATGCTCTTACTCAATCGCCCTGCGGCAATAGGTTTTATTATCTCCCTATTCCGGATACGTGTAATAACGATACTTTTATAATACTCTTACTCAATCGTTCTACGGTAAATAGGTTTCATTTCCCTATTTTCGGATACGTATAGAACAACATTATTCATATGTGTTTGTCAAATTAACTCGCATTGAAAGTGTATCAATCTAACACAATCTAGCATACATGCACAAAATCTCGGTGTGCGTGGCCACATCTAAAGTTCACCATTATTCTAGGTGTTAAACAACTCTTAAACACTATAATATATCAGTACCAGATTGAGGAATTCTCTCGAAAACCAAAACAAATCCAAACAACATGCACATGCCAAAACTGCGTGGCGGTCGACCACACATATGCGTCGGTCGACCGTGATGGGTTCCAGGGGCTAATAGTGTCTCTGTTTCCTACACGCGGTCGACCATGACGGTCGACCGTGGACACACGCGGTCGACTGTGACCCAGATTTCTAGTTTTCTCAGATTTTTAAATATGTGACGTGTACAGTTAGTTTATGTGATTCAAACATGATAAAAACTTTATGAATCTTGCATACAAACATGCTACAGCAGATAGGAATATCTGGAAACAAATTCAACATATATAACCATGATTTTATGCATTTGATTTATATTCAAAACCCTAAAACATGCATAAAAGCTCAGAACGATAAATCAAACTTCTTTCTTTAGATTAACAACGTTTTAAAATCATCTTTAGATATTAAATCACATCTGTAAAAACGTTCTCCACCTTTTTAGCGTGAAAAGACCTAATCTTTGTACATATAATACAAAAGAGGTTGACTTTATTCATAAACTAGTCCTTTAGGCTCTACAAAACATGTTTAAAACTCTTTAAAAATGTTTTGAAAACTAGGAGGGAGATTAGCAGAGATGATACTCGTCTGGGGTTGTTGGAAAATGTGTTAGAAACAAGGTTGAAAAAGATCTCCACTCCAAAAGCCAAGAATCACCCAAAAATCCACTTGAAAGCCTTCAATCTTCTCCAAGAAATCAAGCTAGGGTTTGGGGGGTTTTGGTGCCCGTTAGGGTTTTTAGGTAAACTAAGAAAAACGTAAAAAACTCATATATATATCAGGGGAAAATGGATATGGGTTTAGATATCCGAAACCAACTCAAAACAGGAGAAAAACAAACTGCAGGTATCGCGGTCGACCGTGGTGGTCGACCGGGCTGCGGTCGACCGCGGCGGTCGACCGGACTGGGATTTCCCAGTTTCCATATGTTTGGCCATTTGTGTATGTTTCAACTCTTTTCTCTCTCATGTATGAACTCGTTCATACTCAAAACACATGGTATTATACTCATATACCATTAAATGATATTTATCATACTAAATATCCACATATCATAATTTATCACAATTGATTATATTATTCATAAACTATCGGGGTTTTACAACCTCATTGCTACTGCTAGGCCTCTATAGCCAATTGCAAAGAATTGGTAAAGTAGTTTTCAATTCCTTTGAAGGGCTGTTTATCAACAATTACTGTCTTTACTTGATCACGGTCGTCCACATACTTCAAACACTGATGCAATGTGGATGGAACTATCCGGTTGCTATGGATCCATAGTCGACCCAATGGCATGTTGTAGGAAGGTTCCGCATTGATGACGTAGTAGGTCACTTTTTTCTTCATGTCGCGCAGCCGGCACTTGAGGCGGATCTTCCCCAGCGACCGAGTTTCAGTAGCATTAAACCCAAAGATGATGGTAGTCGTTGCGTAAAACTACTTTTGAGGTACCCCCAAGTGCTTGATAAGCTTGAAGGGGACAATGCTTAGTATAGATCCTGGATCTACTTGGATTCTGTCTACTCAAGAGGAGCCGATGTATCTCGTGAAGTATAGGGGTCGGTCATGGGATGTACTCTTGATGAGCATATCCTTAGGAGTGAATGTAATCCAGGGAATCTACTGTTTGGATGTCTGGTACCATTTTGGACACCCTTTCTCTGCGTATTCTTCCGAAGTAGGTGAGAAATGTGTGGCAAAAGCCTTTGAATCGGCTAGTACCTCCCATAGAGCTTCCCGGGTAGACTTGGATAGCCGCATGAGCTCATACAAGGTGATCATGGCTGGGATGTTCTTCATCTGTGTGAGTTGGTCAAATGGAAATGGTTGACCACATGAACTCGGCTCGTTGGGATTTAGTTGTGCTGTTAGCAATGGTCCGACCGGTGGTCTTGTCGGACTTTCCGCGATCGGAGGGTAGTTCTTAGCAAAGTCCTTCCCCGTTCTGGTAATCAATGTGTCTACCTCACCGTTAGAATTGTTGAGGATAGCTATATTCACTTTGTCATCATCTGGAATTGCTGAAACGATGTTACAAAGCTTAGGCTTGCCTTTGGACTTGTTGGAAATCAACTGCTCATCGTTGAGGAGATCAGGATGAACCCACATCACCTATCTTGATGGAAAGGTCTATGGCACCAAGCCTTTCTCTCATTGATTGTGAGGATCGGCATTGACAATTTTTATTTCTACCTTGGGGATGGGTACAACCCCTGTTGGTGCATGGATTTCAGGAAGATCTATCCTGAATTTCAAAGTGACCATGTTCGTATTTAACTTCTTCTACACCTTTTCCTTCTTTAGGACTCCCGCATCGTAAAGAGCTTGCAACTTATCCTTAACGATATAGCCCTTGGAGGTATGATGACCTAAAAATCTATGGTACGCACTGTAGTTCGGATCATCTATTTTGTTCACATTTTCAGGCTTCATGATCTATGGTAGCTTTATCCTACTGCTCTTGAGAAGAGTATCGAAGGTAGCCGCAACCTGGTCTTCCTTGAAGTCGTATTGCATCGGAGGGCATTGCTCGAAAGACTTGAGCTTCTGTCTCTGAACTGACTTGGGGGCTAGAGTAGAATCGATAGCTATGATCTCTTTCCTCCTCGATCGAGAAGGGTTCCTGGGGGCACTCGGTTTTGAAGTTCCTCTTTTAGATCGAGGCTCTTCAGCTTCCAGCCTTTTGATCATGTTTTCCACCTGCTTGCCGTGGCGAACAAGTTCTTTCCAGGTTTGGGTTTCCACCACACCGACCTTGGATAGAATGTCAATTGAGAAACTGTTGTGACACATCTCGATCAAAGTGCTTTTTGAGACCTAGTCTCGAAAATGAAGCGACAAATTCCTGAATCTCTTTACAAAGTCATTGGTCGACTCTGTTTTCTTATACTTCTCAGCAAGTAGAGTGGCATGACAATTCCGTGTTATCGTCAAAGAAACGGGATAAAAAAAGCTTTTCTACATCGGCCCATGGTTTGATAAAGCATGGTTCTAACTTGCAGAACCACTCAAAGGCTACTCCTCTCAGGGTTCCGATGAACAGTCGGGTGAGGATAGAATCATTCCCCATGAGAAATCTTGTTTGAGACATGAAGTAGTAGATATGTTGTGAGGGAGGTCCCTTGCCATCAAACTAGACTAAGGGCCCGTTTGGATCAGGTATTTTGAAGGATAAAGGATGGGGAAAGCTGCTAATTTGTCAGCTTTTTGACAGCTTTCCCCCAAACTCGCCTCTATAAGAGGCGATTTTGGGGGAAAGCTATCAAAAAGCTTACAAATTTGCAGCTTTCCCCCTCCTTTCCCCTTCTAAATACCTGATCCAAACAGCCCCTAAGCTCATTTGTTTAAACTTTGTTGGGTATGGGACTGTATCATATTTGTCTGGATACGGTATGACCACCCCCAGCTTTAATGCTCTTCTGAAGCTTCAGGGCGTTGAGTTGACTTTGGAACTCATCAAGCCTCTTGTCTCGAGGAGTGCTGCCAGCATGTGATGCTTTCCCTGTTCTTTGAGGATCTTCGTCGATTCTGTGAATTCCTCTTCTTCTTTTTTAGAAGTTGTCCCATCGTTCCCTTCAAGGAGTTGATGGTCACTTGTTTCTCTTCGAGTCTCCTAGCAACCTCATCAGGGACGTCCACCATGTGCACCTTCGCGTGCTTGCCTTGCACCATGTGCACCTTCATCGTAGCGATCAGGAGTTCCAAATCGTCAGTTGCTTGTCTCCTCTAGCGATTGCATCTCTGACAAGGAAGTCTTGACTCTAGAGGCTGCTGAGAAAGCCTTTTGAACACTGATGGTTTTAGTACCTCAGTACACTAGCAATCAGCAAGCACTGCTTTGATGAGCCTCTCACGGTGGCACTAAGGATTTGCCACATGAATAGTACACTTGTGAGTTAGATGATCCCTGAGATCCTTGTGGGTTGATGGTGACAACCCACAGTGTCAGAAGAACTAAACACGCAATCATGCGAAGAAGTTTCAAAAGAAGAATTGTGGGAACACTTGGAAAATTCTTCAAATGTTGAATTCAGTCGATCCTGCCTTGATATATGAGGTCTCGTGTTCTGGAGTGATTCACCCTCCTGGAGAGCTCTAGCTACTTGTTCATTTAGGCGAGGTCCACATTTTTGACTGGTCTTTGCCTTGCCTTTTTGGCCAAGGCATGCTTGCAAGCGAGGCTTGGGTGTCAAGCGAGCCTGATGGGGCTCACCTGCTTTCTTTAGCTCGCCGGATCTAGTTAAGTCGCCTGAACTGGGGTCATGGCTTGAAAATTGAAGCCCACCTAATTTGGGGGGCTCACCTGAGTTTCTAATTTCGCCCGAATGGGAAACTTTTCTCATGGAGTGAGGCTCTCCTAAAATATCATGCTCACCTAAAACTCCAAGTTCACTAGTTTTGGGAACTTTGCCGACAGACCGAAGCACGTCTAAGTAGGTGGGGTCACCTGATAGGCTCAGTTTGTCAGAACTAAGAACTTTACATTCTTGCTTGGTCCTTCACAAGCCTGAATAGTAATTCAAGCCATCATAGGAGATGAGGGCTTATGCTTTCTGGCGGGCGAGAGCCTGTCGTCGTCGCCGTTGGGCTCTCTTAGAGAGAGGAGTGTTCATGTTGACAACAAAAGCGTGGTCCGTGCCGATACGAATAGTTGTCTCCTCTTGCGTAGGGGGCTACGTGGATTGCTTAGCAACACAACGAGTAGTCCTCTGGCTGGTCGTCTTGGCCTTTGGCTCGGCCTTGGTTGGTTTGGGGAAGACGGAACCACATGTTATAGCTCGGGTAGAACTATCGGGCGTGGTTGCCTCGGACACTTAGGGCTGGGCCACATGCACGACTCTGTGGCATTTACGAGATGCATTGCCACCAGAGGAGGATGAAGATAATTACTCCTCGTACGTAGCTTGGTCAAACTCTATCACAAGGGACTCGACTATCGTCCCTTTCGTAATTTCGTCGAATTACGCCACTACCATTTCGGTTGAAGAAATAGTTTTTCCCACTGTGGTCGTCATCTTCTGTAGGTAGGTAAAATTGATTCCTTTTGAAAGGGAGGAGAATTGTATTAATAAGAATGGCTTATTACAAATCAAGAAATCAAAATTATAACAGAAGGGAAGAGAATGTCCTTCTTGTTTAACGTGGGTTCTTCGGTAGCGATAGGACACTTCCCTTGAATGCTTGCGACAAGTTTGCTTCCCTTAAATGATCTAATCAAAATTACGATTGAGCTTTAGTACGTAGTAGAGCTCTTGTGTGATTGAGTTTGATTATACCTGAGCTTGATTAGTATCAAGGCTAAAAGCTTAGAAAGGGATACAATGCAAGAGTTTAAGAGCTAATGAGTCTCAAATCTAAGAGTTCAGATTGAGTCTACTTCAACAATCCAAGCTTATAGCCAAGAACCTTTAACCAAGCAAGCCAATGGAAGCCTCTGCTTGAAGAGCCTCAACACCGTCCAGGAGCAAGACTAGACTAGCCAACCAACCAACCTCAAGACCGACTAACTAGCCCCTGGTTGAAGAGTCTTGAAAATGCCAAGCTTCTTAACCAAATGATTAGCTGAACCCCTTTCACGTTGGCAAATGGGTCCTATAAATAGTCAAAGGATAGCATGGGTCATCCCTTGATTTATGAGATATGACACCAATGGGTGAGGAACATCATTCCCTCCCCTAGCTGTGGGATGTGACCACTATAGAGGTGATGGGAGCCATACCTCATCACCAAAGACGTGTGTAAGAACCATAAATTTTAATACTAGTTAAAATAATTTTTTAATATTTTAAATTATTTAATTATTATTTTTAAAAGAGTATTTATATTTTTCTCAATTTTTTATAATATTCTATAATTTAAAAATCTGATTATATATTTATTTAAATAATTTTGATATTTATAAATTTATTTTGTGCGGTAAAAATCTCTAGAATTAATTTGTTGTGTTATCGGTACTATTACGTATTATTTTAAATAATATGTTGTATTATTAATATTATTACGTATTATTTCATACAATACATGGTATTATTAATTACGTATTTTTGGTATAATTTATTGTATTATTTCTACTGTTACATATTATCTGTCGTATTAGTATAACTGATACATTTTACTGTATGGATAATTATCTCATAATTATATGATTTTAAATATAAGAAATTATATTTTTTAATTATTCTTGTTTAATAGTATAATTTCTTGTATTATTTCTACTATTGTGTATTATCGGTTGTAATACTACAACTGGTACGTTTTGAAGTGCGGATAATTTTCACGTAATTAATTAAATTTTTTCGTGATTATTACTATTTTTAATTAATTTTTTTAGGAACCCTAATTTCCTCTCTCTCTCTCTCTATATATATATTATAAATTTCATTTTCTTTTTCTCTCTCCTTCTCTTCTTCCCCAAAACACCTAGCCACCCCCTTTGCTTCTCGTTCTCCCCGCTCGACTGTGAGCATGATAATCATCGTCGTCGGCCACCCAACTCTGGCCTCCTCTCTCTCACAAACCCCTCTACTTAGATCCGACGTGGATCTGCTCTAAGTTGCTGCCCTCCTGAGCTCTAGCCCCGCCCCCACAGCCACCAGCTTCTCCGCACAGTCACAGACCGAGTTCGCCGCTCCAACCGCCTCGGCTTGGCCGCCGCTCGCCGACGACCGAATCCACTCGCCCGCTCCTCCCTCTTCTTCTTCTTCCTCGGGTTCGATTACCACCGTTTCGCTGCCCTTCACCGCCGACCCGAGCTCCGAACCGCCAGATCCGCACCGCCTTGAACTACCCTCGCCAACACCACCAACAGCCTCGACAGCTCCTCACCCTCGAGCCGTCCACCAACACCCCCCTCGCCGCAACCGCCTCCTCCTCCCTTTCGTCGGCCCATCCCGCGACGCCATCATACGCCACCCAATCCCGACTAAGCAGCACCTGAGCCAGCCTCCGCACCGCCCTGAGCAGCCGCTCGCTACCTCCGCTGCACCATCCTCCGACGACCCCCAGCCATCGATCGCCGACTTGAGCACAACGACGCCGACCTCCACCATCCCAACACTAGATCCGCCATCACCACTCGCGCGACCACCCTCTTAACCGCCGTTCGTAGCCCCTCGACAGCCCCAAACCCGAGAACCCTGCTGCCTCTCCCTTCATTCGTCGCTACTGCCCACCCGCGGATCCGTAGTCTCGCACGTCGACGTCGATTCATTCGACAAACTGAGGCAAGATCCCTCCCCTCAATAGTTTGTTCATTAATCTGTTATTTTACAATGTGTGGTTGTATAGCTGATAGGGTTATCAATTGTGGGAAAATAAGTTGTTGTGGTTAGTAATCTGGGTTCTTATGCTTATAACAATGGAAATATTAAATGAAATAGACATGAAACAATATAGATATAGCTGTACTAACGATAACATCATCAAGATCATGTGTGACTAGATAACAAATATTGCAGTAAGAAATTAACAGCAAGATCCCATTGCTCATTGACTCGTCCTTACAGATTTTGATATATTGTTAAGTAAGTATGTGCATATATTAGTCGTTATGTGAATTTTATGATAATCTACGTGGGTTTGTTTGATGAACGATATTAAATAATAAATAACAAGAATGTGATAAATATTTTAAAGATTATTTTAGAATATGTATAAATAATTTAAAGAAATTTATTTTTGGAAAAAGGAATTATTTTAGATTAAATATTAAGAGAAATAATTTAAAATAAATTAATTTAGAAAAGATTATTTTCTAAATTATGTACACGTTGTTTATGATTTATAATTCTTAATTTTTGGTTATTTGATATGCCATGATATTATTGCACATGATTAGTTGCTTTGATTGTTCATTGTTATGATTTAGAATTGTTAGGAGTTCATGACTATAGTGACCTGTATGACACAGTTAGGATCTAGAATGTCGTGTGTAGTTGACCTGGAATTACGAGAATTGGGAAGTGAAGTCTTGGTCCATGTGAGCGGTTGGGATTGTTGATGTATTTTCCGGGCTCGTGCCGGTGAAGTTTGTGTAGTCGCCGGGGTGGGTCTGAGGAGTTGAGATATTTGTGATTGTGATTGTATTCCGGGCTCGCGCTGGTGAAGTTTGTGTAGTCATCGGGGTGGGTCTGAGGAGTTGAGATATTTATGATTATGGTTGTATTCCAGGCTCGCGCCGGTGAAGTTTGTGTAGTCACCGGGGTGGGTCTGAGGAGTTGAAATATTTGTGATTATGGTTGTATTCCGAACTCACGTCGGTGAAGTTTGTGTAGTCATCGGGATGGGTCTGAGGAGTTGGGATATTTATGATTTGCGATCAGTCAGTTACCCGATGATATGAGCATTGACTCTGTGTGAGTTGTGAACCAGTGAACTGTTGTAGGTTGTCTAGTTACATGGCATCGATTCTTGGCTAAGTATGATTCTTGTGATATGTAGGACAGTTGTATTTCTTTTCATACATAGATTAGGATTAATATTTAATTATCTACAATTTGAGACATATGGTATATACATGAGGGTTTCCTTTTTTGGATTATTTCGCTCAATGCACTACGTCTCTTGTTGTAGATTTTTAAGTATTAATTCCATCTAGTTGTATGACTTTGTTATTCGGATGTTTATGGATTCTTTTGATTGTTATCTTTAGTAGTGGATTGCATGTTATTTTGGTTATATTCCCAATTGCATGCTTCTTTTGTTATTTTCGTTATTGCATTGGTCATACGACCGTTATATTTTTCCCATGTGGGATCTTGCCGTGTGCCATGCACGCTGACGTACACCTGTTTTCTCTGGTGTACGTCAGATTTAGGAGACAGACAACCTCAGCTCGGAATCATACAGGAGCAAGAGGATTCGCAGTAGGAGTGCCTTGCAGATGAGTAGAAGAACAAGCTGAAGCGTAGAAGTTTTCTTCTGTAGTTGTTGTGGAACATTAGAGCTCTTTATCATATTTTTCCTTAGTTTGATAATAGATTTTCATATTTTTGTAGTACTTTCTTTTATTATGAACTATGCATTTTTATTCCTAGTCGAACCTGTTTTGTAATAAGGGTATGTTGGACCCATATTTTTATGTCCGGGATGATTTACTGTTGATGATATGTTTATTTCTTATTCTGGATTGTCTTTATATTCTTGCTATTGAAATCAGGGACCTGTGATTGAGATTTATGTATTCGACGTTTAGCGTATTGGATTGAGAAGAAAAGAAAAAAATGGTAGTGTATATTTCTTCTCAATCTAATACGTCACGGGCTTGTTCACGTCCCGATTCCCTAGTATTTTGATAAGCGGGGCGTGACAGGTTTTTGTTTGTGGCCCATGCAGGTCACGGTCCTGAGTCCTCACTAGTAATAATATAGTAGACAATTTAGATACATATCATATTTCATCCGTAAGACTACAATTAAGTTCTTATACTATTATTTTGATAATTATATTTTAGTTCCTATTTTTCAATATATTATTTTGATTTTAACCTTGGTTATCCTCTTGATCCTCGTTTTCCTTTAGAACTATGGTGATTACGCATGGTAATGGTAGCCAGCCCAGTAGCAGTGCCCCGCCTCCTGAAGTGGAACCGCACCAGTTTTTGTGGATGATTTATTGACTGGTGGTGAATCAGCAGTTCTTGGCTGGGCATTTGTAGCGGGAGCCTCAGCATCAGCCTCCCCATCGTCTAGAGTCTAGTGTTAGAGAGTTCAGGTACATGCAGCCCCCTTCTTTCTCTGGTGCTGAAGGACCCCTAGCAACGAAGGAATTCTTGATGGTCACTGAGACTATTCTCACGGTGACTCGTATTTCCCCT
The DNA here is from genome assembly GCA_022839385.1 of Asparagus kiusianus. Taxonomy (NCBI): domain Eukaryota; kingdom Viridiplantae; phylum Streptophyta; class Magnoliopsida; order Asparagales; family Asparagaceae; genus Asparagus; species Asparagus kiusianus. The sequence continues at coordinate 70,115 of BQKN01063429.1, forward strand.
GCTGAATGGTGGTCCTTATGGATATAGCTCACCGACACTGCTCAGATTTGGTGGACTACAGAGAAGGCTCATTTGGAGAGACTGATTTTGTGGGATACCTTCACAGACCGCTTCAATAGGAAGTACTTTCCTCAGTTGGCTCGAGATGAGCTTTTGCGTAAGTTTGTTGAACTTAAGCAAGGAGGTCTATCGGTTGATGAGTACGAGGCCGAGTTTTCTTCCTTGAGTCGATACGCTCCTCATCTTGTTACAGACCCCACTATCAGGAGGCATCAGTTCCAGAAGGGTCTGGACAAGTATATTAGATTGGCTCTAGCTTGTAGAGCACTTGCGACCCACGACTCCGTGTTGGATGCAGCATGCGAGATCGATAGCATTCAGAAGGAACCTGAAGACACACATGTGACCCAGAGCAGGACAACAGCAGCTCCGACCTGAGATGACGAGCGTCCACCTTCGAGGCAGCAACAGAATCCGCAGCGACAATAGTTTTCTCAGCGCCAGCCACTTCCTCATGTACATTCCTATCAGTGCCCAGGAGTGCACACTCGCGGTCGGCCTTCGGTACAATGTTCCTATTGTAGCTACCCTGGGTATACTCAGCAGGAGTGCCCCAGGCATCTTCGTCTGTGCTACAACTATGGGTCCCCCGATCATGTCAATCGGGAATGTCCACAGTGGCAGCAGGCCGGCTTGCCCCCACCACCAGTTCGACCAGCTCTTCCAGCTCCACCTCGATCAGACTCAGCAGCTCCAGCTCAGCACGGACCCTACCCTCGAGCAGGCCCTCTTCCTCCACAGTAGCAGATTTATCAAGAAGCACGGCGTAAGACATTCATGATGACGACCGTGGAAGCTAAGGAGAACAACTAGGTTATTACTGGTAAGAATAGTTGATTCTTAGTTTTATTTGCATATGAACTTCCTTATTTCACATTGCCTAATGATATTATGATAGGATTTATTTATGAGTGCTAGTTTAGATGTATTTTCTTTCTATACTAGATAAGGTTCTTGTTTCTTTCGTTATTATCTTATCACACTTTGACTCTGGAGCTTCACATTGTTTCTTGTCTCGTTGATTTGCGAGTACCCACTCTCGTTCCATATCTCTGTCCTTGGGTTCTTTTAATTCCGAGGATGGAATTTGTTTTAAGGGGGGATAGAATGTAAGGACCATAAGTTTTAATACTAGTTAAAATAATTTTCTAATATTTTAAAATATTTAATTATTATTTTTAAAAGAGTATTTGTATTTTTCTCAATTTATTTATAATTTTCTATGATTTAAAAATCTGATTATATATTTATTTAAATAATTTTGATATTTATAAATTTATTTTGTGCGGTAAAAATCTCTAGAATTAATTTATTATGTTATCGGTACTATTACGTATTATTTTAATTAATATGTTATATTATTAATATTATTACGTATTATTTTATATAATACATAGTATTATTAATTACGTATTTTTGGTATAATTTATTGTATTATTTTTACTGTTACATATTATCTGTCGTATTAGTATAACTAAAACGTTTTACTGTGTGGATAATTATCCCATAATTATATGATTTTAAATATAAGAAATTATATTTTTTATTAATTATTCTTGTTTAATAGTATAATTTCTTGTATTATTTCTACTGTTATGTATTATTAGTTGTAATACTACAACTTATAAGTTTTGAAGTGTAGATAATTTTCACGTAATTAATTAAATTTTTTCATGATTATTACTATTTTTAATTAATTTTTTAGGAACCCTAATTTCCTATATATATATATATATATATATATATATATATATATATATATATATTATAAATTTCATTTTCTTTTTCTCTCTCCTTCTCTTCTTCCCCAAAACACCTAGCCGCCCTCTTTGCTTCTCGTTGTCCCCGCTCGACCGCGAGCATGACCATCGTCGCCGTCGGCCACCCAACTCCGGCCTCCTCTCTCTCACAACCCCCTCTGCTCAGATCCGATGTGGATCTGCTCTAAGTCGCCGCCCTCCTGAGCTCTAGCCCTGCCCCCACAGCCGCTAGCTTCTCCGTGCAGCCACAGACCGAGTTCGCCGCTCTAACCGCCTCTATTTAGCCGCTTCTCGTCGACAACCGAACCCACTCGCCTGCTCCTCCCCCTTCTTCTTCTTCCTCAGGTTCGACAACCACCATTTCGCTACCCTTTACTGCCGACCCGAGCTCCGAACCGCCAGATCCGTACCGCCTTGAACTACCCTCGTCAACACCACCAACAGCCCCGACTGTCCCTCGCCCTCTAGCCGTCCGCCAACGCCCCCGTCGCCACAGTCGCCTCCTCCTCCCCTTCGTCGGCCCATCACACGACGCCATCCTACGCCACGCAGTCCCGACCCATCAGCGCCTGGGATAGCGTCCGCGCCGCCCTGAGCAGCCGCTCGCTGCCTCTGTTGCACCATCCTCCGATGACCCCCAGCCATTGATCACCGACCTGAGCACAATGACGCCGGCCTCGACCAGCCCACCACTAGATCCGCCATCACCACCTGCACGACCACCCTCTTCACCGCCGTTTGCAGCCCTTCGACAGCCCTAAACCTGAGAACCCTGCTACCTCTCCCTTGAACCGTCACCGCTGCCCGCCTGCGAATTCGTACTCTCGTACGTCAACGTCGATTCATTCGACGAACCGAGGCAATATCCCTCCCCTCAATTGTGTGTTCATTAATCTGTTATTTTATAATGTGTGGTTGTATAGCTGATAGGGTTATCAATTGTGGGAAAATAAGTTGTTGTGGTTAGTAATCTGGGTTCTTATGCTTATAACAATAGAAATATTAAATGAAATAGACATGAAACAATGTAGATATAGCTGTACTAATGATAATGTCATCAAGATCATGTGTGACTAGATAACAAATATTACAGTAAGAAATTAACAGCAAGATCCCATTACTCATTGACTCGTCCTTACAGATTTTGATATATTGTTAATTAAGTACGTGCATATATTAGTCGTTATGTGAATTTTGTGATAATCTACATGGGTTTGTTTGATGAATGATATTAAATAATAAATAACAAGAATGTGATAAATATTTTAAAGATTATTTTAGAATATGTATAAATAATTTAAAGAAATTTATTTTGGAAAAGGAATTATTTTAGATTAATTATTAAGAGAAATAATTTAAAATAAATTAATTTAGAAAAGATTATTTTCTAAATTATGTAGACGTTGTTTATGATTTATAATTCTTAAATTTTGGTTATTTGATATGCCATGATATTATTGCACATGATTAGTTGCATTGCTTGTTCATTGTTGTGATTTAGAATTGTTAGGAGTTCATGACTATAGTGATCTGTATGACACAATTAGGATCTAGAATCTCGTGTGTAGTTGGCCTGGAATTACGAGAATTGGGAAGTGAAGTCTTGGTCCATGTGAGCGGTTGGGATTGTTAATGTATTTTCCGGGCTCGCGCTGGTGAAGTTTGTGTAGTCACCGGGGTGGGTCTAAGGAGTTGAGATATTTGTGATTGTGATTATATTCTGGGCTCGTGCCGGTGAAGTTTGTGTAGTCACTGGGGTGGGTCTGAGGAGTTAAGATATTTATGATTGTGGTTGTATTCCAGGCTCGCGTCGGTGAAGTTTGTGTAGTCACCGGGGTGGGTCTAAAGAGTTGGGATATTTGTGATTGTGGTTGTATTCTGAACTCGCGCCAATGAAGTTTGTGCAGTCACCAAGATGGGTCTGAGGAGTTGGGATATTTATGATTTGCGATCAGTCAGTTGCCCGATGATATGAGCATTGACTCTGTGTGAGTTGTGAACCAGTGAACTGTTGTAGGATGACTAGTTACATGACATCGATTCTTAGCTAAGTATGATTCTTGTGAGATGTAGGACAGTTGTATTTCTTTTCATACATAGATCAGGATTAATATTTAATTATCTACAATTTGAGACATATGATATGTACATGAGGGTTTTCTTGTTTGGATTATTGCGCTCGACGTACTACATCTCTTGTTATAGATTTTTAAGTATTAATTCCATCTAGTTGTATGACTATGTTATTCGGATGTTTATGGATTCTTCTTATTGTTATCTTTAGTAGTAGATTGCATGTTGTTTTGGTTATATTCCCAGTTGCTTGCTTCTTTTGTTATTTCTGTTATTGCATCGGTCTTTGTATTGGTCATACGACCATTATATTTTTCCCATGTGGGATCTTGCAGTGTGCCATGCATGACGTACACTTGTTTTCTCTGGTGTACGTTAGATTTAGGAGACGGACAGCCTCAGCTCGGAATCGTGTAAGAGCCAGAGGATTCGCAGTAGGAGTGCCTTGCAGATGGACTAGAAGAACAAGCTGAAGCGTAGTAGTTTTCTTCTGTAGTTGTTATGAAACATTAGAACTCTTTATTATATTTTTCCTTAGTTTGATAATGGATTTTCATATTTTTAGTAGTACTATCTTTATTAGGAACTATGTATTTTTATTCCTAGTCGGACCTATTTTGTAATAAGGGTATGTTGGACCCATATTTTTATATCTAGGATGATTTACTGTTGATGATATGTTTATTTCTTATTCTGGATTGTCTTTATATTCTTGCTATTGAGATCGGGGACCTGTGATTGAGATTTATGTATTCGATGCTTAGCGTATTGGATTGAGAAGAAAAGAAAAAAAATGGTAGTGTATATTTCTTCTCAATCTAATACGTTGCGGGCTTGTTCACGTCCAGATTCTTTGGTATTTTGGGAAGCGGGGTGTGTCAACGTGGGACATGGATGGGCTTAATCCCACAAGCAAGCAGTTGCTTGCACTGTTGAGACGAGGCTGACAGGTTTGCGGGCGAGCTTGAGAGCTGTCTGAATGCTCAGACGAGCTTGCAAGCGAGCTTAGCGAATAGGTAGGGTCGGCTGGCAGACCCCTAAGTGTTAGGTGAGCTTGATTCTGTAGGAGAGCTTGGTTCATGCGGGCGAATTTCCTACAGGAAAGCTTGACTCATGCTGGCAAGTCAATCAAACAGGCGAGGTTAGGAACGTGCATGCGAGCCAAATGAACATGTGAGGTTTGGCTCGTGCAGGCGAGCCAAAAAAACAAGCTAGGTTTGGCTCGTGCAAGCGAGCCAAAATAACAGGCGATGTTTGGCTCATGCAGGTGAGCTAAACAAATAGCTAGGCGGGGTTATCTCGTGTAGGTGAGCCAAACAAACAGGTGAGCATGGCTTGACCTCTTGAGTAAAGGCGAGCTTGACTTGTGCTGGCAAGTCAAGCAAACATCCAAGATTTTACTTGGCCTCTTGAATGCAGGCGAGCTTGACTTCTGCTGGCAAGTGAAGCAAACAGGTGAGCTTTGGCTTGGCCTCTTGAATGCAGGCGAGCTTGACTAGTGCTGGTAAGTCAAGAAAACAGGAAAGCTTTTGCTTGGCCTCTTGAATGCAGGCGAGCTTTGCTTGCTTTGAGCACACAGGTGAACTTAAACAAGCGAGGCTTGAGTTCTCTTGTGTAAAGGCAATTTTTATTGCCTACAGTTCTGCATTTAGAACTTGAAATGTGGAGGTGAGCTCCGCATTTAGAACTCAGAACGTGAAGGTGGACTCTCACGTTTGGCTTTGAGGAGATTGTCAAGTGTAATCTCTTTCTTCGAATGTTGCAAGGATCGTCATCTTGTAATCCTTACATTTGGCTCTTTGGAAATATAAGAGTCGTCAATTTGTAACTCTCGTATGCTCTTGTGAAAGTTATCAAGTTGGAACTTTCATCGGTTGTTACGAAAGTCATCAGATTGTAACTTTTGTTTGGTTGTGAAAGTCGTCAGGTTGTAACTTTCATCATCAGTGTTTTGTGGGGATCAGTTATCTGCAATAATTTTTAGACATCCTACAACAGCTAGCGATCGTTCACCGGGACCTAAAAACTCACAATGATGGAGGTAGCATTTAATGCTAATGAGACCTAAGTGTCAGTCCCATGTGGTCCTGGCAAGGCTTGTACAGAGTGACGAGACTCAACAAACTGTCGAGCCTCGTCTCGAAGCATCAAAGCTCACCTAGAAACGATGAGCAATGAGGTTCATTCCAAAGCATTGAAGCTAGCCAAGAGATCAAGTTCATCATGCGAACCAAGCTCGTGATAATAAAAAAAGGTTCAAAGTATTTCAAACCCCATACAACCCAATTTAGGTCTGAAAACTTTAAAGGTGGTTTTGTAGGCACTAAAAAATGCCAAGCAATAAAGGAGTATCGAAGCCTACAACAGGCATGATGAGGGTCATTATAATGACGAACCTCATCTCAAACAACAAAGTTTGTCATTAGAAACAAGGTCTGAGGCTCGTCATTGAAGATGAAGTTCACCCAGAAATGAGCCTCATCATTAAAGACGAAGCTCGCCCAGAAACAAAGCTCGTCAGTGAATACAAAGCTTTTGTAGAACATAAAATTTGTCAAAAGAAGTCCATGAGGCTTGCTACATAGCTGGACTCGACCATTAAAGACAAAGCTCACCATATAGTGAAGCTCGCTTTTTTAGATGAACCTCACTACGCCTTGAGGCTTGTCTCATCTAATGAACCTCGCCACACAGCGAGACTCGTCATACCAAATGAAGTTCGACCGTAATAGTCTTGAAGACCTAGTTAGCCCACGTGGGCTAAACTTGAGGAGTCAGTTACACCCTGACTCCATGATTTCAACGCATTTGTTACACACTAAGGCCTATAAATAGCCATGAGCAACTATGAAGAGGCTAACTAGGACGTGTACATACAGAGCTAGCACTTACATTCTGAGAGCTCTTTTGAGACCTGAACCTCGACTCACGCAATCTAAGCCATCAACATAGGCTAATTCTCATCTTGAGTTGAAGCGATCTTGTTCTGATCGTCAATGAGAATCAAACTCGACTTAAACATCGAGTGAAACATCCTTCAGCCACTCAGAACCCATGTTAAACAAAGGAGAAGTCGAATCTATCTTCTCCCCTTCTGTACTTAAAAAAGAGTGATTGTAACAAGACTCTTACCAGGCGATAGAGTTCTTTCTCAAAACTAAAATATTTAAGAGAATCAATCATTTTCTGAATACTTTTTCTGGGACCCTAAAGTGTGCATACATAAAATATGAGACACAGGTTTATGATGCTCCCCCTACAATGAGGCTTCTCTTATTTCAAAACTCTCATCCCCATCTCCCTGAAATCGAATTGTTCAAAAGTTTTTCAAATTCAATTTTTATTTCCATAAAATTCTCATCTTTCAAGTTTCAAAATTTCACAATTCTCTCCTTTTTGTTATTATCAAAAACAAAACATCGAATCAAATAATCTCCCATGTGAAACATATAAATTGTAAATCATCAAATAGTACCACGTAAACGTCAAAAGAGAGAATTGCAAGTTCATAAAAATTTATATCTAAACAATGAATGATTGAAGCAAAGCTCTGAGAAGAACAACGACGATGATGAAGTGCAAGGGTGGTATTCCTTGAAGGATGATGATTAGATGATGAAAAATGATAGCAAGGATGATTTCTGAGTAGTCTGATCAAGATATTTTCTCCTAGGTTGAAATCCTAGCTCTATCCACCCCCCTTTCTTTTTCTCCCTCAATTGGATCAAAAATCTCTAATAAATAATAGGAGAGAGCCTATCTACCCTAACAAGTAATAGCTGAGATTAAATCTAAAAGCATATTATAAATCTAAAATTAGCAACTTAACCATCAATGGTTGAACTTCGGTTGCCACCATTGATGATTTGAATATTTCTGGATGTTTACACTGTTGATGGTTTATAGTACCATCATAAATCTATAGATTAGATCAAGAGCTTTCCAAAACTATTATAATAGCGATTCTATTAATCAAGTCGAAAGTTATGACTCGTGTAGTTTTAGCCTTGGTGTAAATTTCGAACCTGCTACTGACTATTTCAATGTTGTTTACTTGACATATTCACATCTCGACTATACATCTACAAATTGAGTATTGCTTGTTCATATGGATTCTTGACAACGATACAGACGCTCTCATATGCTCAAACATAGTTTTCACTCTTGATATTTTTTTCAGAATTATTAGCTGTGATTTACTTATCATCTTGCTCTATTTAGTATCGAACTTGTGTGACGCCTCAGGGTTTACACAAGGTTGCAGTCCAAGGTGAAACCAAGATTGTCAAACATACCATGTACCAACATCGTGTAACAACATGTTTCACCATCACAGTTACTATCTCTCTAGTAGAATAAACAAATAGGTGAATGTACAGACATACAAATAATGAAGAAGTAGTACAAAGAAAAGAATAATCACAGAGGGAGTATAGATAAACAGCATCATCAGGGCCCAACTGTAAATAAATAAGATATCTCTGAAACTGAAATAAATACAGTATGTCTCATCACAAGAGTCAAATAAAATCTCTTTAAGGCACTAAACCTTTACAAAAATAAATCACAATCTCTAGAGTCTAAAAATAAACAACTAAAAGTGGAGCTGTCACGCCCCGCTTCCCAAAATAACCGGGAATCGGAACGTGAACAAGCCTGTGACGTATTAGATTGAGAAGAAATATACACTATTATTTTTTTTCTTTTTCTTTTCTTCTCAATCCAATACGCTAAGCGTCTAGAAATAAATACAATGCGAAGTCACAGGTCCCCGATCACAATCAGCAAGAATATAATAGACAAACTCAGAATAAAAATATCATATCACAAATGGGATAACATCCGAGACATAATAATACAGGTCAAACGTGCCCTTATATAAAAACTATCTGAATGAAATACTAGAGAATATAAAAATACACTGATCAAAAGGAAATAAAGGTGCTATAAAACAAACTAAAAGGAATGACTAAGCTTCGACTTCTTCTTCTGCTACGTTTGCAAGGCACTCATGCTGAGAATCCTCTGGCTCCTGGCGATCTCCCAGCTGGACCTGTTCTCCCTCTAAGTCTGACGTACACCAGAGAAAACAGGTGTACGTCAGCATGTATGGCACACGACAAGACCCCATGAAACAAATAGAACAACAAAAACCAAAACGAAAAATAATACGATAACAGAATTGACAAAAGAACGTGCATTTGGAAATCCAACAAAATCAACATGCAATTTCACTACTAAAACATGATAATCATAAGAATCCATAAATCAAACGGTAACGAGATCATGCAGCTAACGATCAGAATAATCATCCAAGTAACAGGGGCATACACTAGATGGAATTAATACTTAAAAATCTACAACTCAAGACATAGTATGTGGAGCAAAATAATCCAAACAAGGAAACCCTCATGTATATACCATATGTCTCAAATTATAAATAATTAAATATTAATCCCGATCTATGTATGAAAAGAAACACAACTAGCCTATATCTCACAAGAACTCATACTTAGCCAAGAAACAAGGTCATGTAACTAGCCATCCTATAACAGGTCAATGGTTCACATCTCATACAGAGTCAAAGTTCACATTATTAGATATCTGGTTAACAACCACATCTCACTAGCACCTCAGACCCGCCCCAGTGCGAAACGTTTCACTGGTGCGTGCCTGGAAATAATCAACAATCACATATCACGACACCTCAGACCCACCCCGGTGACTACACAAACTTCACCCTGCGCGAGCCCAGAATACACAAATATCTCAACTCCTCAGACCCACCCCGGTGACTACACAAACTTCACCGGTGCGAGCCTAGAAAATACATCAACGATCACAAATATCTCAACTCCTCAGACCCACCCCGGTGCGAAACGATTCACCGGTGTGAGCTTGGAAATAAACAACAACATATCCGATAACATAAACCCAAACCTTCTCATCCTAACTCTTCTCGTTTTCTAAGTCAACAATGCACAGGAAAAATATTCCAGATTACTTGATCTATTATCCTTAGAATGGTGCGAAACGATTCACCGGTGCGAGCCTGGAAATAAACAACAACATATCCGATAACATAAACCCAAACCTTCTCATCCTAACTCTTCTCGTTTTCTAAGTCAACAATACACATGTATCATAGTCTTGTACAAGACACGCTAGGCAACTAAGGACATGAACTACTAACGGTTCTCAACAAAACAAAAAATAATAAATAAATACAACTAATCTTATGCAAATCATATGATGAACATGACTATATAAGCTAGCGATGAAATCAGTTGTGCATATATGACATGAGTATAAATAACAGTGTTAACATGTCGGTGTCAATGTACATGAAACGTCGTGTTCTTTAACTATCAATCACACGGTCATAATACAAAAATAATCTTTTTCCAAAATAACTTATTTAAAAACATTTTTCATTATAAAATAATTTCGTTCCACAACATAAATTCAAAAATATTATAAATAATCTAAAATAATTCTGTTACCCAAATAAATTCTTTAATTTATTATTTTTGTCCTGAAAATACTATTCATCACATAACTACTATTCATTCAATATTATTCATCAAACACACGCAGATAATTATACTACAAACTAATCTACACATATAATATATAATTATTAAAACGACAATGAGAAGCGGGATCTTGCCTAGGGGTTCGTCGAACGAATCGACTGTGGCGGTTGAGTCGGATCCGACGTGATGGGCACGGTGGCGAACTCGGTAGCGGCGTCAGAGAGGCTGTCCGCGACGCTGAGGGAGGCAGCAGGTGCCGAGGGCGAGAGAGCGGGTCAGAGGAGGGAGGCCGACGGGGTGAGGGAGGCGGCGGTCAGCGGTTGGTGGCTCGGCGAAGGGGTTGGGGCGCTGACAGATCTAGAGGGCTGGCGGGGGGGCTGCAGCGGGTAGAGGGGTTGAGGCAGTGGTGATGAGGGCGGGGGTACAGGGCAGCGGTTTAGGGGGTGGTCGGAGTTGCGTGGGTTTCGAAGGGAGGACGGTGGTCAAGGCGGTGGCTGGAGCACGAGGCAGAGCTCTAGAGGGTCGGGGCTGCGGTTTGGGTGTGGTTGGTGGTGGTGCAGGCGGAGGCGGGCGGTCGACAGGGAGGAGGCAGTGGAGTGGTGGTCGGAGCGACGGTCGGCTTGAGTCGGTAGCGGGGCACGGCTGCGGGATCTAAGAGAGAGAGAGAGTGCACGCAGGGAGAGAGGAGGAGAAGATGGGGTGACGGCGCGTGAAAACGAATAGAAAAGATATATATATATATATATATATATATATATATATATATATATATATATACACGTATATATATAATTAGGGTTTTGGAAAATTAATTAAAAATAATAGTCATCACAAAATAAATTAAAAAATTATGTGAAAATTATCTACATATTAAAACGTACTAGTTGTAGTAATACAACCGATATTACGCAACAATGGAAATAATACAAGAAATTATATAATTAAACAAGAATAATTACATAAAAATATAATTTCTTATATTTAAAATCAAATAATTATGGAATAATTATCCACTCAGTAAAACGTACCAGTTATACTAATATGATAGATAATATGTAACAGTAGAAATAATACAACAAATTGTACAATTAAAACGTAAATAATAATATAACGTATTATTCAAAATAATACGTAATGAATAATAATAATAATACAACATATTATGTAAAATAATATGTAATAGTATCAAAAACATAACAGATAAATTCTAGAAATTTTATATTGTACTAAATAAATTTATAATTATCAAAATCATTTAAATAAATATAAAACTTGAACTTTAAATCATAGAAATTTCTAGAAAATCAAGAAAAGTACAAATACTTTTTTAAAAATAATAATTAAATATTTTAAAATACTAAAAAATTTATTTTAATTAGTATCGAAAATTTCATGGTCCTTACAGAAGCTCTGAAATAACTACAAATATAAATAACTAGATGGAATCTAAGATGTAATCCCATCAACCTGCGACTCTCTGTACGCCGGACTCGCAGCCTGAAAGGGGAAAAAAACAACGAGCATCAAATCACTAGCGAGATCATCTTCACCACCCCCAGGGGGATGGGGTAGGAGTATATAAGAAAATACTGTTGGTACATATAGCTATACAAATCATTCATATAACTCTAAATGGAGATTGGTATTTAGAAACCCACAACACGAGAATTAGTACGTCAAGCGAAATAATCCAAACAAGGAAACCCTCATGTATATACCATGTTTCAAATTGTGGATCGCTAAATACCAATTCCAATCCTATGAATGAAAACAGTACATGAAGAAAAAAATACTCCAAACCTCTACTAAAATGAACCAATGTCACATCTCGAACTACCCTCAGATAGTTGACGCAGTCATAAGGAAATATCATCCAACACAAATATCACCATAAGCCATATCATGTATGTCATATATCCAAAATATACCCCACACTTGGGCAATCTAACATGGGAGCAAACTACAACTGTATGTATATGTCTTTATCACATAACGATACTTTTGTAAGGTTCTCATATTCACATGTAGATTCAACGTCCTTACTCAATCGTTCTGTGGCAATTGGTTTTATCTCCCCTATTTCGGATGATGCATCCAGATGATCATACTGCAGAATAAAGGCATATTAGCCCAATCAGGAAACACATCGATCATCTTCGAGTATTGGTAACGCTGAGGTCTCATTACAGGATAACGTCCAAATACTCCTAGTGTGGTGCCACCGAGGTCTCATTACGGGATAAACATCCACACCAAAACATCCCCAATAGATAAATATGCATTATCATATGTTATACCAACACCACTTAACTCAAACATGTATTGTGCATCTCCACTATACATATATATTTATTTAAGAACATAACTCAAGCATTGGTGCACGTATCTCAATGTGTGTATCCATATTTCGTGTCCACCAACACCTCAAGTGGTAAACAGAACATAAATATCATATTACATCTAAGATAGATCGAGAAAAATCCCTCAAAAATATCAAACGTGAGTCAAAACATGCACAGTCTTCTGCCTGTCTGGCGGTCGATCGCGCCCTATGCGGCAGTCGACCGGATCGCAGTCAGTAGCCTCCTTACTACAAATTCTTGATTTTGTGTTCGTGCTTGTTTTTTTGATGATTCAAACTTATTTAATTCATCATAAAACTTGTGTAGAACATTGTAAACACTAATTTAACATATCTGAAGATAAATAAACACATGAAACATGATTAGTAGCATAAGATATCATTTTCAAACCCTAAATATGTACGAAAACGTTGATACGTCGATAAAAATATAAAAACTTAGTTAAACCACATTGTTATTTACTTTTAGATCTTAAATAACTTCTAAAAATTTGTTCTTAAGCTTCTAAACACAGAAAGATCTGATCTTTACTCATATAATATAAAAGAATTGCTTTTATACTTAAACTAGTCGATTTGGCTCAATGAAATCACACAAAAACTCATTAAAACCTTTAAAAATTTGGGTGTAGGGTTAACAGAGATGAAACTCGCCTGAAAAGTTGGTTGAAAGCCTGAGAGTGCAACGCTAAAGCAAATCCCTAAGCCACACGTCAAGAATCCCGCCCACACGTCGAAAATTGCTTCACAAAGCTCTTGGAAACTCAAACTTTTCATCTAGGGTTTAGGGGAGGGAAATGTAGGATTTGAAAGATCTGATGTCATATGTGCAAAAATATAAAAAAGAGGTTTATATACTTCTATGTGCAACTGGGCCTCAAAAGAACCCGTTTCCAAAACAGACTGGGAAAACTAGAAAATCGATCGACGGTCGACCGGACATTGTGCGGTGGTCGACCGATCAACAACTTTTCAGTTTGTGTAGGTTTCTTAGCTTGTGCATGTTTTGACTGGATTCTTTCATATGTATGAACTCGTTTGCACTTAAAACACTTTCTATCATACTCATACACCATTTAATGATATTTATCACTATAAATATCCACTTATCACAATTAATCACTTATTATTTTAAATTATCACTTATTAATTCAAAATTACGGGGTTTTACATTCACCCCCCTTAAAAGAATTTCGTCTTCGAAATTCCGCAATCGAATCTTAAAGATTAATAATACGAGAAAAACACTAAGAGGGGATAATCTAGACAAAGGAACCCTCTCGTACACATCCCGTACCATTAATCCTCAGATGTGAAACATAATCAAATATTTAAACTTAACAATCTAAAATACGTATACTCCCACTTAACCCCTAATTAGACGGAACTAGTACGTCGGGCGAAAAATCCAAAAAAGGAACCCCCCATATATATACCTTATGTTCCGAGTGATTTGGAGCTAAGTGTTAGTACCCTATTCTAGCGTTAAATATAAATGTGGCTAAACAATATTCAATAAACATAAATGCATAAAATTATACTCAAATATCAACATCTTACCTTCTCAAACAGGTGTGGGTAGTCGCGACGTACGTCCTCCTCGCGCTCCCAAGAAGCTTCTTCGGCTCCTTTGCAGTTCTACTAAACTTTCACTAATGAAATAACTTTATTTATAAGCTTTTTATCCTCTCTAGCAAAAATACAAATCAGGACCTCTATAGTAGTCAAATCGTCCTGAATCTTAATCTCTGGTGCATCAATCACTCTCTGTTTCTCTTCGTCAGGCAAATGCCTCTTGAACATCGAAACATGAAAGACATCGTGTACACTCGACATCGTGCAAATGCTTCTTGAATAGCTCCAACACGTTGGATTATTCTGAATGGACCAACATATCTTAGGGAAAGCTTTCACCGTTTACCGAATCGCTAAATGCCCTTTATCGTGATACTTTCAACATGACAAGGTCTCCAACCTAAAACTCTAAAGGTCGTTGCCTCTGATTCGCATAGCTCTTTTGCCGATTCTGAGTGGCAAGAATATGCTCTCTAATCAATGTCACCTTCTATGTGGTTTGTCTCACAAGCTCTGGCCTAAGCAATAGGTTATCCTCTAGCTCTACCTAACAAAATGGCGATCTGCAAGGCCTCTCGTATAATACTTCATATGGTGCCATACCAATTGTAGCTTGATAACTATTATTATAAGCAAATTCAATCAATAGGATGTGATCCTCCCAGCTACCTTGAAAATCTATAATGCATGCTCGCAACATATCCTCTAACACCTGATTCACTCTCTCTGTCTGACCATCCGTCTGAGGGTGGAAAACGCTACTGAATGATGACTGGTTGCCGAAAGTATTCTAGAAACTCCTCTAAAAATGGGATGTCAAGACTGATCCTTGATCTGATACAATCATCACCAGGACACCATGCAATCGAACTATCTCCCGGATAAAAATCCTCGCATACGTCTCTACTGTATAAGTCATCTTCACCGGTAAGAAGTGCACCAACTTCCTCAACCGGTCTACTATCACCCAAATTGAATCATTTTCTCTCTTTGATCTTAGCAACCCTATAATGAAATCCATAGAAATATTTGCCCACTTCCGGTAAAGGCTATAGGGTTCCTTCAGGTCTCTGATGTTTTGCCTTAACTTACTGGCAGGTAAAGCACTTAGCCACATACTATGCAATCTCCCTACGGATGCCTTTCCACCAAAAATATCTCTTCAAGTCTTTATACATTTTCGTTGTGCCTGGATGCATTGTGTACCTGGTATGATGCGCCTCATCAAATAAATCCTTCTTCAGCCGTGAATTGTTCAGCATGACAATCCGACCCTTCATTCGAAGGCCTCTATCTACTCCAATAGTCCAATCAGCGTTGGGCTCTTTGGAAATCTCTCCCTTTTAGGTTTGGATCCTCTAGCTGAGCTCTAACAACTCGACACTCCAAGATGGCTGTATTAATATAGTTTATAAAAATGCGCTATTCCCACCAATTTTCGGCCTAAAGTCATAGTGGCTGAGGGTATAAAGATCACAATGTAATTAACACCTCAAAGCTACAAGCCCGTGATGACGCTTCCTACTCAATGTGTCCGCTACTACATTCGCCTTCCTCGGATGGTACTAAAGTGCAAACTCATAATATTTGATAAACTTGACCCATCGTCGTTGTCTCTGGTTAAGTTCCTTTTGTGAGAAGAGATATTTTAAACTCTAGTGATATGTAAATAGCTCGAGCTGCATTCCATACAAATAATGTCTCCACATCTTCATTGCGAAGACTACTAACGCTAGCTCTAAGCCATGCGTGGGATAATTGTGCTCATGGGTCCTCAACTACCTTGAAGTATAGGCCATAACTCTCCGGGTCTATATAAAAACACCTCTAATACTCGATAATGATACATTAGTGTAGACAACAAAAGTCTTATCACTACTCAGAAGAATCAACACCAGCGCTGAAGTCAACTTAGCATTCAAAGTCTCAAAGGCCTCTTGGCACTCCGTGCCCTAAACAAATTGTACACCCTTCTTCGTAAGGCATGTAAGTGGTGTCGCAATCTTCTAGAAGACCTGAATGAATTTCTTGTAATAGCTCGCCAGACCTAAGAAGCTAAAAATCTTGGTAGCGGTTTTCGGCGGCTCCCAATCAAGAACGGCCTCAACCTTAGCCGGATCTATAGCAATGCCTTCTCGGCTGATAACATGGTCAAAAAAATCTAACCTCAGATAACCAAAATTCACACTTTCTAAATTTAGCACACAACTAGTGCTCCCGTAAAATCTGTAATGCCAACCGCAAATGCTGCTCATGTTCGGCCTCTGATCTTGAATAAATAAGAATATCATCGATGAATACTATCACGAACTGGTCCAAGTATAGACGAAAAACCCGATTTATTAAATCCATGAATATCGCGTGTGCATTGGTCAGCCCAAATGGTATGATAAGAAACTCGAAAGACCCATATCGAGTCAGAAAGGCGGTCTTGGTAATATCCATCTTCTGGACCTGCAACTAATGATAACCAGAATGAATATCTATCTTTAAGAAACACTACACTCCCTGCAACTGGTCAAACAAGTCATCAATTCTTGGTAGTGTTTACCTGTTCCGGATAGTGACCTTGTTCAACTCGTGATAATCGATGCACAATCGCATGCTCCCGTCCTTCTTCTTCACGAAAAGGACCGGTGCTCCCCACGGAGAATGACTCCCACAAATGAAACCTTGAGACAACAACTCATCTAACTAGATTTGGAGCTCTCTCATCTTAGCAGACGCCATACAATAAGGTGATCAGGAAATCAGTTCGGTTCCTAGCTGTCACTCTTTACAAAACTCGATCTCTCTCACTGGAGGTAAACCTGGTATATACTAGAAGACATCCTGATACTCTGAGATCACTCACATATCACTCAAAATCTGAGCCTCGATCACGTAACATCACCTCCTCGACATATGAAAAAATGACTCCGCAATCTAGTTGCCCCGCAAGGTTGCTACTACCAACTCATTTCCATCAAAAGCTCGCAAGTTAACTGTCTTTGCAAAACAGTCAAAACTCACATGGTAGGAAGATAACCAATCCATACCAAGGATAACATCGAACTCAGATATATGTAAACAATCAAATCAATTATGAATTTGGAGTCTTCTATGCTGACGACACATCTCTTACAAACACTCTCTAAGAGAGACACCTCTCCCAAAGGAGTAGATATAGATAACAGGATATCTAAAGGATGCGCTACAAGCTGAAGACTACTCATAAAATCATAGGAGATAAAATAATGTGAAGCGCTAGAATAAAAAAGAATACGGGCTAGAAAGAAGTTCACAAGGAATGTACCTTCCACCACGGCCCCGCTTGCGCCATGATCGCGAGGAACAACTGCATAGACTTTGCTAGTAGCCGAAGGTTGCTGCACTAAATTGCCTGGAATGTATGGGACTATCTGTCCCTGTTGGATCTCCTGAATAGCTCGCACATGTCCCTCAATCCTTGGGATTGCTGGCAGTGTCTCAATCCTTAACTGCTGGTCTTGACCTTAGCCCTGAGCACGGTTCTGTTGTTGCTGATGATTCTTGTCCTAAGCACTCTGCTGCTATGTGCCTAAACTTATTACAGTTGAAACAAGTCCCCTAAAATCTGTACTACTGCTACGCCTTCTGATCCTGCTGATATCCCTTCTTATGTGGACCCTGCTGATGTGGACTCTTACCCTTCTGCTGGGGTCCTCCTGGTCCTGCAAGCGGCCTCTTTCCCTTCCCTTTGTCACCGAGCTATCCTGACTTGGCATTCCCATCCTTTCCCTTCTAAAACATAGTCGTCTCTGTGTCCTGAAATATGGCAGCATTGGTCACCTCCCACACTGAATGAAATCACCTCGACACAAGATAGCGACGCAAACTCGGGTGAAGCCCCATCAAAAACATGTGAGCCAGCCGCTCATTGATGTTCCACATGCCCGTGAATCTAAGTAATATCATAAACTACTCTCAAAATCCATAACAGACATATCCCCCTGCTCCAACTGGGCTAGCTCTAACTCCTTCCCAGCTTTAGCTGCAGCCAACACATACTGCTCGTTGAATAAATAAACAAAGGTCTCCCATGAAACCGTCATCCTCTACTCTGGAATAAATTGGAGTCGATACCATCATCCTGCATTGTCCTTAAAGCTGAAAGCTGCTAGCATCTGCTTTTGCATGGTGTTCACATTAAGCATATCCAAGATGTTACTCACATCTTCCACTTGTGTGTAGCAATGGAATCTAATGAGCCATGAAATTCTGGTGCTTTCATCTTTTGGTATTTCTCTACCAGACGAAGCCAAGCCTCCTACTCAACAGCTCCATCATCAACTGGTGGTGGTGGGGTATCTATCAGTGTCTCCTCTGGTATCACCTCACGAATGGGTGTCTCCTGCTGAGCCTGATTTGCTAACTGCTCCTCAATCGCTGCCAGTCGCGCTGCTAAAAAGGTGCTATGAGATCCACTAAGTACTTCAGAGTCTGCTGCGGCTCGATCTCCCTATCAGCTTGCTCAACTCCCTGAGCTCAGGTACCTCTACAACCATTTTTTCTTCCCAACATCTATAAGTTTAGGGGTAAAGCTTATTAAATATAGTAAATATGATCTCAGGCATAAAGATAAAACATATATCAATGGGAAAATAGTATCACTTATCATTCACCGTGTGCTTTATACTTCAAAACAAATAGTTCATCTAAAAAAATTTGTAATTTTTGCATAT
>BQKN01063429.1:89583-136791 GCA_022839385.1 Asparagus kiusianus
GGGAGAAGGCACAGTACTCCAGGACCGTCAAATGGCCTCTCACAGTATGAAGGATTGGGCAGGTGTCGAGTCAACCTGGACAATCATAAATGCAACTCACCTCGGCTGTCTGAGTCAAGAGACGGGTCCGCCAGCATTCGGCTAGCTGTCCAAACCCACTCGAGTGCCAGGGACATGCTTTCCCACCTCTCTTGGCCTGAAGAGAGAAGACACGGTACTCCAGACCCGCCGAATAGCCGCCCCCGGTACAGAGTGAGCGGACAGGCATCAGAACAACCTGCACCCTCATAAATGCTGCTTACCTCACTCGTCCAAGCAAAGGGCGAAAGCCGCCGGCGCTCGATGAGTTGGCCAGATCCACTCAAGTATCTGGCTGCCACTGTCACAGATACGAGGAGGGGCTTTCCCGCTCCTGCGCGATGTGACGTAACATGCGGCTCCTCGAATGACCGCTTGTGGCACAGAGGGACAACAGGTCATCTCCGAACGATGTATGGTCACATCCCATAATTCAAGGAGCAGCCAAGCTGTCTCTCTCCCATTTAAGAGCTTCTTTCAGTAACTTTAGAGAAGATCGATAGATCGATTGATCAAAGGAAGAGAGAAAAGAACTCTTTGCATATCCTTACATTGCAGTGCTATCTCCTAGCTCCGAGCCCCGATCACCGGCGAGCTAGAAGAGACGAACTACATCACCCTGAGCTTCTACTGAGTACTGAAGCTCTCCAACAACCTCAGTCGAACCGTCCAAGGGAAGCAGACTCGGCGCGAGCACCGAGCGAAGCATCCTGTAGCTACCTCAAGTCCCCACGATTAAACAAAGAGGGCCTTCCCTCTGCTTTTGTTGTAATCATTTGATTATTAGTTTGTAATAAGCCTTCTTATCAATACAAACGAAGTTCTATATTTTCGGGAAATCAAATTTATACCTACAGAAGATGGCGACCACAGTGGGAGAAGCTGTTTCCTCTAGCGAAATGGTGGTAGCTCAGTTCGATGAGGTTGTTGTTGGGACGACTGTGGAGTCCCTGGAGATTGAGTTCGACCAAGCCAAGTACGAAGAGTACTTGTCTTCTTCCTCTTCCGGTGGCGATGCGTCCCGCAAACGCCACGGAGTCGGGCGCAGGAGCCGACCTCAGACGGTCAAAGCTCCCATGCCTGAAGGCTCTACCCGAGTCTTGTCGGGAGAACCTACTTCAAACCGATCGGGGCCAAGCCACAAATCGAGAGCACGGGACGAAAGCCCGCCAGATGGGTCGCCAAACGACCCTAAGCGACGCCCGTCCGGGACGAAACACCCATTCGTCCTGGCACGGACCATGCTGTCGCAGCCCACATGAGCGCTCCTCCCTCTGGGAGAGCTCGCCAGCGGCGACGGCAGGCGCTCTCTCGACAAAAGGCTCGAGCCCTCGTCTCATACGACGACCTGAACTACTA
Source organism: Asparagus kiusianus (assembly GCA_022839385.1). Classification (NCBI taxonomy): domain Eukaryota; kingdom Viridiplantae; phylum Streptophyta; class Magnoliopsida; order Asparagales; family Asparagaceae; genus Asparagus; species Asparagus kiusianus. The sequence goes on from BQKN01063429.1 coordinate 91,021, forward strand.
CACAGGCCCGAAACATGTCCGACAGGGAGACAACTTATCTTACGCCGGGAGGCCCTCTAAATCAAGAGTGCTGACGGACAAAGATAAGGCCACCCACTCAGGTGAACTTCGCTTCTCAGGTCACATCCCTGATGCGAATAAACCACCACAAGCACGCGAGTCTGCCCACGTAGGCGAATCCTCGAAAGTGGGAGGATCTCGCCCTAACCACCTGACGGATACCTTGCCTGCTCACCCGCGTGAGCGGGGGATTGAACCTCGCCCGCCTGTTGGGGATCCCAGACAAGGCAAGATCCACCAACTCCTACCTCGAAGCGTTCCACCCAGGGTACGGCAGGGGGTGCACCCCAGACCCTCTCATGCGATCACTCAGGCGACCCGTCAAACCCTGGGGGTATTCGCCAGTCACCTACGAAGGACCTTCGTGAGTACCTAACTCGCAAACGCACTATACATGAGGCGAATCCTTAGTGCCATTGCGAGAGACTCATTCACGCAGTACTCACCGAATGTCAATGCGTAGGAACGACGAAACCCTCGGTATTCAAGAGGCTCTCTCAACGACCTTCTCGACCGAGACCCACCCGTCAGAGACGCCGCCGCCAGAAGGGGCGCGCTGTCAACGACCTAGAGCTCCCGTCCGTCACAATCAATATGACGGATAGGGGTAAAACGATACTTTCCGATTCCCCAGACTCGGACTCTGTTTTGGGACCTAACTTCCGGTTTGCCCAATGCGGGCAAGGCGGCATATACCAGCGTACCCGTAGTCGTAAGGGGGTAAGCATCGGGTTTGATTATTCCACCCTAGCACCCCCCTCCTACGGCGAGGATGAAGTTCATTCGGCGGCAGCCACGTCCCAAACCTCACACTCGAGTCAGGAAGCACCTACAAGGGTACACATGACGGAACTCACCCACGAGCAGACAGTAGCTCAAAAGCTGGAGGAACAGCAGGCGACCATCGACTCTCTAAGAGAGATGATGGAGCAACTTCTGAACAAAAAGAAGAAGAAGAAGAGAGCCCAACGCCCCTTACCCTGACGAACTGGGGATAAGGAGTGGGTACCTCCCTGCCGTCCGGCGACGGAAACGGAAGACAACAGTAATCCGCAATCCGATTACTCTTCCAAGACGTCGCTAGGGACATCACATACCGGCGATAGCACCCGTGACAAGAGGTTCGACGAGTTCTAAGACCAGCTCAACGTGCTGAAACTTTAGCAAAACATGAACAAGCTGGGGGTAGTCCGTCCCTACCCTATTGAATGGGATACGGTCCCATACCCGACGAAGTTCAAGCCGATCAGCTTGGTGCAATTTGACGGTAAGGGCTCGCCCTCGCAGTACATCTACTACTTCATGGCACAGACTGGATTCCTTACGGGGAATGACGCCATTCTCACGTGACTATTCATAGGCACCCTCAAAGGGTGGCCTTTGAATGGTTCCGTAAGCTGGAACCCGGCTCTATCAAGTCGTGGGCCGACGTCGAAAGGCTCTTCTTGGCCTGCTTCTTCGATGACGACACGGAAGTGTCAATGGCCACTCTCCTGGCTGAAAAGCAACGAAAATCGGAGTTAGTCAATGACTTCGTGAAGAGATTTCGAAATCGATCAGTCCATTGTCGGGACCAAGTTTCCGAGTCGATGCTGATCGAGATGTGCTGCAACAACCTGTCGATCCATATTTTGTCCAAGATAGGCGCGGTAGAGACTCGGACGTGGAAAGAGCTTATGCGTCAGGGCGAACAGGTGGAAAACATGATCAAGAGGCTAGAGGCTGAAGAGCCACAGCCCAAGAAGGGGGCCGCGGAGCCGGCTGCGCCAAAGAATCCCCCTCGAACGAGAGGAAAGGAGATCATGGCCGTCGATTCCGCCCCAACGCCAAAAGCTACCCCAAGGCCAAAGCCCAGACAGTTCGAGCAACACCCCCCGTGGCAATACGACTTCAAGGAAGATCAGGTGGTGGCAACGTTCGATACGCTGCTCAAGAGCGGTCGAATCAAACTGCCAGAAGCCACGAAGCCTGAGGAGGTGGACAAAACCGGTGATCCAAGTTACTGTGCCTATCACAGATTCCTTGGTCACCACACAACCAAGTACTATGTCCTCAAAGACAAGCTCCAAGCTCTCTACGACGCGGGGGTCTTGAAGAAGGAGAAAGTCCAAAAGCAGGTGACTACGAACATGATCACCTTGAGCTTTGGGACAGATCTCCTGGAGGTTCAAGCTCCGGCAGGGGTAGTTCCTATCCCCAAGGCAGTCTTGAAGATCACCAATGACGATCCTCATAACCAGCGGGGGAAAGGTTTGATCCCGCAGACGCTGCCATCGGGGCAGGTGATGTGGGTCCATCCAGACCTCCTTAACGATGAACAGTGGACTGTAAGGCCTTCGAAGGAGCCCAAGGGAAAACATTGCAACGTCATCTCTGCCATCCCAGATAGAGATAACGCGGCAATAACCGCCCTGACCGACTCCGAGGAGGACACCAACGTTTTCGCCACGAGAGCTGGGAAGGAATTCGCGAAGGAATATCACACGCGGGCGGAGAACCTGGCAGCACCTCCTGCGAGGCCGGCTGCGACAACCCCTCCTAATCCAGACGGACCAAGCTCGAGCTGCCAACCTTTCCGGTTCAACATGCTCGCGCAGCTGAAAAGCATCCCTGCGCGAATTACCATGTACGACCTCCTTAGGCTATCCAGGACTACCCGGGAGGCCCTACATGAGGCGTTAGCAAACTTAGAGGCATTCTCGACCCACTTCTCGAAAGAGACAGAGGCGGAACAAGAATGTGCGAATTGTTGCCAGGTCTCAGAGAGACGGGTCCCGCGCATCACTTTCACTCCTGAGGACATGCTCATCAAGAGCACATCCCATGATCGACCATTGTACTTCACGGGATACGTTGGGTCGGCGAAAGTGGATCGGATCCAAGTCGACCCGGGTTCCGCGTTAAGCATTGTGCCCCTGAAATTAATCAAGCACCTGGGAATACCGCCGAAACGTCTGTCCTCGACCACCACAACCATTTTTGGCTTCAACGCCACGGGGACGCGGCCGCTGGGTAAAATCCGCCTGAAGTGCCCAATAGGCGACATGAAGACGGAGGTGACCTGCTACGTTATCGATGCCGAGCCTTCCTACAACGTGCTCTTAGGACGCCCGTGGATCCATGGCAATCGAATAGTCCCATCCACCTTTCACCAATGCTTGAAGTATGTGGACGATTACGAATGTGTGAAAACAGTAGTGGCCGACAGACAACCCTTCAAAGGCGTCGAGAATTACTTCACGGATTCTCTATTGTACCAAGACCCCGTCGAGACGCCGATTGAAGAACCGGGAAGCGGTAACGAGGCGGATAGCGAACCTGAGTATGGCGATAACCTAATACTAAACGACTTCGAGTCAATTGTAATCGGTTATGAGAGTCATCATGTAACCAACGCCGTTCAGGCGGAGAAGATTATCATGAATGAAAAGTCCAACTTTGCTTATGTGTCACCTTGTTCTACGTCTGAGGACGATGAACCCAACGACTTGTGGGCAAAACTCTGCGGTGATCCCTCCCTGTACATGCCAGTATGCTCGTCATACGTTGCGAGAACGCGGCCGATTGAATCGTCGCGAGCTGTATTCATTGTGCTAGCCCGAAATAATTATCAAAAAGACATTATTTTCGGCCGAATTGATCGTCCCCTACGCACCATGTGGGACGAGTCTAAAGACGAGGACCCAGAGCCTCAATTTTCACAATACAGCCAAGTCGCCAAACACATGATGAGCGACATGGGGTATGACCTCACGTGTTTAGAGGGCCTGAATTACGGCTGAGGGCGCAAAACGGTCATCCGACCTGCCCACGTGCCCATGGGTAAACCCTCAAATTACTTCAACAGGACTCGGAGGGGCTTAGGCTACTCCTCTTCCTCATCAGACCTGTGCTGTTATGTCAACGAGGACTCCGACTACGCGTGCTCAGGAGATCGATCATCAGTAACCTCGGCATGGGACTCGGATGTCAGCTTGAGGGATCTGTTCGATGGCTTTACAGTCCACATGGCTACAATGGATCCCGCCAAAATGGCGGAGGATGGACAACTTCCACTTTATGACGAGACATGGGATCGCCATGTTAACGCCCAGTGGAGTAGTCGCTTCGAGCAGCGAGAACCACCGACCGAAGACGAAATCCTCTAGGTGAACATGGGCACTGAGGCGAATCCCAAGCCCATATTCATCAGTGGCAGTCTGCCCCCTTAAGAAAAAGAAGACCTCATCGCCCTTATACGGGAACACATTGACGTCTTCGTGTGGAACTACGAAGACATGCCTGGTTTGGATCCGCGGATCGCCACGCATCGTCTCAACATCAGCTCAGACGCTAAGCCAGTCAAACAACAGCAGAGGCGTTTTCGCCCTCAGATTATGGAGGCAATTGAGGCTAAAGTGAAAAATCTCATCGAATCCGGCTTCATCAAAGAAGAACAGCACCCTGACTGGGTGGCCAATATTGTTCCGGTCCTGAAGAAAAATGGTAAAATCCGTATCTGCATCGACTTCAGAGATCTCAATGCCGTGTGCCCAAAGGACGAATTTCCTTTGCCCATCACGGACGTCATCATCGACAACACGTGCGGATTTGAGAGGATGTCCTTCATGGATGGTTTCTCCGGGTACAATCAGATCAAAATGCACCCCGAAGACGAGAAACACACTTCGTTCCGCACTCCTATGGGGGTGTACTGCTACACGGTCATGCCTTTCGGGCTCAAGAACGCCGGCGCGACCTACCAACGCGCCATGAGCACGATCTTTCAAGAGCACCTACGAAAGACGGTGGAGTGCTATGTAGACGACCTAGTCGTAAAGAGTCGCCACAAAGACGACCACCTCCAGGACTTGAGAACGATGTTCGAACTCATGAGGACTCATCAGCTCAAGATGAATCCCACGAAGTCATTTCTAGGAATGTCTAGTGGTAAATTCATCGGCTTCGTCGTCACGACGAAAGGGATCTGGATCGATCCAGACAAGGTGCGAGCCATCCAAGAGCTCCGACCACCCCGGAACCTCAAAGAATTAAGAGGTCTCCAGGGATGATTGGTCTACATCTGGAGATTCATCTCAAATCTTTCGGGCAAATGTCAGCCGTTCTCCAAGCTTATGAAGAAAGGCACTTCCTTCGTATGGGACGATTCTTACCAAAAGGCCTTGGAGGACATCAAGGCTTACCTTTCGAATCCGCCAGTCCTCGCTGCGCCAATTTCAGGGAGACCATTTCTCATCTATATACGGGCCATGGAGCATTCTCTGGGTGCTCTCCTGGCACAAAATGATGACGCGGGCCATGAGCAAGGCATCTACTACCTAAGTAGGACCCTACAAGGGGCCGAACAACGGTACCCGATGGTCAAAAAAGAATGTTTGGTATTGGTATTCGCCATCCAAAAGATGCGACACTACCTGGTCGGCCAGACAATCCATGTCATCTCCCGGATGAACCCTATTCGGGTCTTCATGACACAACCCTTGGCGCTAAACTAGCGCCTGGCTAGATGGGCTCTTCTACTCTCTCAGTATGATATCCACTTCATGCCTCAGAAATCTATCAAGGGACAGGCCATCTGCGACCTCATGGTCAGTCACCCACTAGGGGCGAAGAACGACTTGTTTGAAGATTTGCCAGACGAACCGCCCGAAGCCAACGTAACTTTGTTACCGGAGGTGTGGTAGATGTTCTTCAACGGCGCGTCTCACGCGGCTGCGGATGGCTCTATTGTTGCAGGAGTGGGGGTAGTCCTCACTTCTCCACATAACCACGTACTACCCCGAGCCTTTTCTTTGACAGAGCCATGTACCAACAATGTGGCTGAGTACAATGCATTACTCATCGGACTCGAGTTAGCAAAAGAGCTAGGGATACAACATCTCGAGGCTTACGGCGATTCCCAACTCATCGTCAAACAGATGACCGACGAATACGAAGTTAGGAACGACGACCTAATCCCTCTCCACAAAGCGGCTATCGAGCTAGTGGAGTCGTTCGAGAGTTTCCACATCGAGCACGTGCTACGGTCTAAGAACACACATGCGGATGCCCTCGCCTCCTTGGCGGCTAATCTGGCCCAACCATTAGGAACGACCCAGTGGATCACAGTGGCGAGCAGGAGGCTCTTTCGGCTGAAAGACGCCCCAGAAGAGAACACTACCCATCAAGTCTCGGAGCAGCCCGATCCGAAAGATTGGCGCCTCCTAATCATCGACTACGTCCTATACGGCATATTGCCCGAAGACGCAAGGGAGCGAGAATCTGTCCGGAGACGCGCCACGAGATTCTACTATGATTCGACCACCAAGACGCTGTATCGAAAGTCGTATGACGGCTTGTTGCTCCGATGCCTTTCAAAAGCGGAGGCACAAGAGGCTCTGCGCGAGGCCCACGATGGCGTTTGTGGAGCCCACCAGCCTGGACCCAAACTTTGGGATCGCCTGCGAAGGATAGGCTATTTCTGGCCTGAGATGGTTCACGATGCGGTCGTCTACGCGAAGCGCTGCCATGAGTGCCAGGTCCACGCCAACTACATGCACCAGCCGCCTGAAGACCTACACCCGACAAAGGCTTCATGGCCCTTCGAAGCATGGGGGATGGACATAGTGGGGCCAATATCCCCGCCATCGGCGAAAGGTCATCGCTTCATCCTCGCGATCACTGACTACTTCTCTAAATGGGCCGAGGCCATCCCTTTAAGAGAAGTCAAGACTAATGACGTGGTGAAATTCATCAAACACCATGTCATCTACCGATACGACGTACCCCGACGTATCATTCATGACAATGGCACGCAATTTGTCAGCCATGCATTCACCAGGTTCTGCGATAAGTTCCGAATACAGAACCTCTCTTCCACGGCCTATAACCCATCGGCGAATGGCTTGGCCGAGACCTTCAACAAAACAATCATCAAGATCTTGACCAAGTTAACCTCCACCAGCAAACGCGATTGGAATGAGAAACTTGGCGAGAGTTTGTGGGCGTATCGCACAACGGTTCGTACACCGACTGGCCACACGCCCTACTCATTGGTATACGGCTGTGAGGCCGTGTTGCCATTAGAAATTCAAATTCTGTCCCTCCGCGTCGCCTTGGCAACGGGGATGACAGTGGAAGACAACCACCGACAATGACTCACCGAGCTCGAAGCGTTGGACGACAAACGGCTGAAGGCTCAACAACACATTGAGTTCTATCAAGCCCGAATGGCTAAAGCGTTCGACAAAAAAATCAAACGCAGGGCCTTTAAGGAGGGAGAGCTGGTACTGGCCGTTCGCCGACCGATGATCCTCACCTCTAAGAAGAAGGGCAAATTTCAATCCAAATTGGAAGGACCATTCGTGATAGAGACAGTCTATTCGAATGGAGCTTACCGCCTGGTCAAGCCAAACGGCGACAAGATCATGATGCCCATCAACGACAAGTACTTGAAGAAGTACTACCCCTAGTTCTTCTTCGAACTCCCACGAGTGCATGAGTCTAAACTGGCCCTCACATCCTCCAACTGGTATAAGAGGTTAAACTGTTCCCTACATCTCCATATCTTGGGCCAGACTCCCAGTACAGGCAAATCGCTCAAAACAGGCGAGACTAGCATCTCATATGAGCCACGCCGAACGCCCGCCTGGTCAAACCTTCGGATAGTTAGGACCAGAGCCATGCTCCCCCGCCAATCCTATTCAACAGGACGGCGGGACCACCACTGTCACTTTCGACAGAATCAACTCACCAATCCTCTTCTGAAGAATGGTGAGTCCTCATAGTCACTCCGATCGCGACAAAACTTCATCAGGTTAATGATTACCTCTGATGACTGGCGCCGCTATTTCTACGAATGGCATAGCCTAAGTAATAACCTACCATGCGACGTGTTATTACTTCGGTCGATAGTCACACTCCTACGTCCCTGAACTACTTGACCTACTTCAGATATCCTAACACCCCCTTAGGGTAACTGATGGGTAGCAGCCTACCACGCGATGGCTCCTACAACGATCGATCGTCATATTCCTACATCCCTGAACGATCCGATTGTCGCCTACATCGTCACCCTCGCGGACGATGATAATTATCAAAGTCGGCCCGACGGGCGTCACGCCCGACAGTTCCTTCAAGTGGCTACCCACCGACTGGCGAGTCAAAGATTGGGGGCATCGGTTGATCGCATGCACGATCAACCGTTCCTGGTTTCGGGCCAAGTGTTATCCCTTGATCCCACTTGATTCGCGACGTGAAAGACAGGTCTGACCTAACCCCACGTCGCAGACAGCCAAAAGTAGAGAAAAGGCCAAATGGCCAGATCCAAGGTGAGTTCGCCAGAAAAGGCAAGTGCAAAGGCCAAATAATGCAGGCGAATTCAACTTAAAGGCAAAACAAGCCGAATACATACCAAAAAAAAAAATGAAGGAAGAAGAAAACTATGCAGAGTAATCAAAACCAAAGGCCATTACAGGCTGAAATTTACATGCATAAGTTTTAGTTTAGTTCTGATGCACACGACATCAACTAACTTACAAAAAAAAAAAGATAAAGAACAAGAGCGGGCGCTACAGGAACTTCAACAGACTGAAGGTAGTGAGCTTAGCTTTGACCGCCGCCAGGTCCGCCGCACGTCGGGCCTTCGCCGCCTCCTCCTGCTTCTGCCGCATCTTGGCAAGAACGGCTTCACTTTCCTCTTCCTCCTGGCGGAGAAGCTGAAGCGATTGATCTGCCTCCCTAGCGGCGCAGCAGATCCGCCTGTTCTCCAGCTTGAGCCTCCGCAGCCGCGCCTCGCCGCGAAGGGATCCTACGTCCTCGAAGAAGGCGATGTCATTGTAGGCGTCCATCTTGTCGAGAATCGCCTGATGCTGCTTGCGCAGACGCTTGAGCTCGGCCTCCTTCGACTGAATCCGCTTCGCCCGCTCCTCGCGTTCGAGCAGGAGGCGCAGCGAGAGGGGCAGTGGCACGTCAGACGGATCGTCGTGGGCCAGCTCCTCAAGACGGTACATCCATCCCTCCACGTGGTGAAGTTCCTACTCACACTGCCGTGCGAGCGAGATACCGCCTGCGCGGCGGACCGCCCTTAAGCCTGACTCCACGAGCGGGAGCGCATCATAGTACCTCCCGTCACCCGTGCCGATCGAGATGGCGATCCCTTGAACCAGACCCTCCAACCTTTGGAGGGGCTCGAACGTAAGGTGAGCCACAGGGTCCAGGGCAGAAGACCCCTGGACCGAGCTCACAGGGGAAGCAGGCGGAGCGTCGACGTTGATGACGGTGGCGGAAGAACAAACGCCCTCGGAGGTGCTGTGGTCGGAATCAGAGGCCATGAAGCAGAGGAAGTTACTGTAGCGGTTTTCTCCTAGCGGGTTTTTCTCGAAGAGGTAGGAACTTGGCTGAAAAGATGGCAAGTACAGGAGATATATCCGAGGACGCAACGGTCAGGATCTGTCCCCTCAAGCAATCGAACGGCCTAGGTGTCCTGCGACGCTTCGAGCTCAGCGCTAATAAAGGCCATTCCTCTCGGGGCTCTAAACCGACCGATCGGATGAAGCCCAAGAGGCGAGGTGTTCTGTCACTTCGCTATTAATGAGCATTAACACGTCCCTAAGGCCTTAGCTGGCAAGCATTTGGGCCTGCTAGGAGACGCGTGGAACAAGTTTTCGCCCGCACCTTTGAGTCTTCAACTATGGGATAGATTCGCCGCCGCTTGTGTTCTGATTGCAGTACGAACTCGCCTTAATTCGGATCTGATCGTACAAAGTTTCGCTTACGACCTAAACTCGCCAGGGGCCAAGTTAGGTTGCAGCGTAAACTCGCCTTCTCATAAGTTCCGCTTGCAGTCTAAACTCGCTAGCGGTCAGATTTGGTCTTCACCATGAACTCGCCAACATAAGAGTTTCGCCTACGGTTTGAGTTTGCCAACAGTCGAAGTTAACCTTCAAGCGAATTCACCATCGAGCTCGTTTCACCTTCAGTAGGAACTCACCAGCATTCTAGATAGTGGCTCGCAGTGCTAATTCACAATCACTCGAGTCTGTCTGTAGTGTAAACTCGCCTATACCGGGGTCGAACCTTCGACGTAAACTTTTCACCGTCCGAGGAGTTTCGCCTGCAATATTAAGTCACCATCGGCTATGCAAACAAAACACCGAACGATGACATACTAAAAGGAGGCGTATGTAACAAGAAAACACGAACTTCATCAGATGCTTCTAGACAGTACATTTGAACAAAGTTATGAGTTTACAACTAAGGAAGTCATAATATTACGTTCAAGAAGCACAGCATACACCAGTTTTCCTTAAGACAATACATTGGAACAAAGTTACGACTTCATAAACAAACAAGTCGTGGCATAGTTTCAAAAGCAAAAAAAAAAAATAGGTAAAATGTCTTATCATAAGCATAGGTTTGAGATCTCAGTCGAATAGGCTAAAAGAGGAAAGCTCTTCTTTGGCCACCGCCACCCTTCTCGCGTGGTCCTCACGAGCTTTGTCTTCAGCCGCCTTCCGAATCCGGTCTTTAGAGCTCGACCTGGCGGCAGCATCTTTTTGGCACAGGGCCAGGAGGTTTTGAGTTTCCGCCTCAGCGGTCTTACTGACCTTTACGACATCGGATTGAAACCCCTTCAAATTCGCCTCCGCCTGTCCCAGTTCGGCCCTAAGGCGAGCTATTGTACGATTGAGGTCGACAGTTTGCTCCTCCAACGAGTGTTGCTGGCCCACCCAGAAGTTGACGATGGATTCCAAGTCCGCTATTTCTTTGGAACGGACCTCCTGTTCCCAAGCTTCCTGACGCCTGATACGAACCAGGCAAGACTCCACGTCGGCTTCCGGACCTTCCCGTAGCAATGTCTCTAGTCTTATCATACGTGACTCCAAAAGACGGAGCGCCTGCATACAACGTGTGGCAAGCCGGTTTTCGCCCGACCGTCGAAAGTCGATCACACGATCCAGGAGAGATTGCCTGAAACCGTCAAAGCTGCCCATGCCGAGGTTGACAAGGGAAACCACCTGCCTCACGGCATTCTCAAACTCTTCGACGCGAGCCAGCAAGGGCAAAGAATCAGAGGAAGCAGGCTCTTGACCCAGAGCGAGCGCCGCAATGGGCGGAACCTCAAGACAGGGTTCGGTTCCCGGTAGAGGAACGGAGCCTGAGGCAGGGGAAGTCGCAGGACCTCCAGATTCATCGTCAGAAATTAGGATGGGTTCTGTCGCGTACTCTTCGGCAGTCGGCGCCTCTTCTCGACATGTGGAATACAACAACAACACAGGGGAGAGTCAAAAGAAGAATACCTGCCCGACCCGCGCGAAAGTCGAGATGAAAGGACACCTTCGGCCGCGACAGCCTCAGCGGTGCCCGATGAAGACGCCTCCTTCCTTTTCTTAGAAGCAGCCCTCTTTACCTTCGGTGGCATTATGGGTACGATGAAGGGAAAACTTGGGTTTCCTCTAGAAAAGACAATGAAGAAGGCTATAGCCTCTCTTAACAGAGAGTAAGGACGTTAAATACTCTAAAAACCCTAGACGGTTAATCGCCGCTCGATGGGACCGTTCAGGGCTAAAACAGTTGAAGGGTAAGGCCGAACAAATCGGATCTTACCTGGACGGCCAGGATCCAACGGTTCCTAGACACGATCTTCAGCAACGGCCCAAACTGGGCACGATAGACAAAGAGCCCCACTGCACCGCATTTTATGCGAAACAACGTGCCCACGTCTTCCTGGCTGACGTGCGCATAGATCAAGGCGTGGCCCACCGAAAGCGGAGCCTACCTAACGACGAATTCGTCGCTAAGATTCCCGTGGGTCAAAGCCGATTATCCCTTTCGAGCTTGAGTCAGTTCCAAATCCGCCCGCGGACGAAAGCCGCCCGCGGAGGAAACAAGCTTACGGCAGAAATTCGCCGGCAGCTGAAAACCCCCCTGCAACTAAGACTTTCTGGCTAACACATGTTAAAAAAAATGGAGCATGCACAGAAGTAATAATGACTGAAGGCGGAAGGATAATTCCATTCATAAAGAAATCCTATTACAACGGAGGATTAAAGGTAAATTACAAAGCTTTCAACCGCAGTTCCGCCTCACGAATCTCTCCGGCTAGGCGAAGCTCAAGCCTCCTTAGGATCTCCCGACGGAGATCTTCCTCGGTGAGCGAGACTAAGTCCTGAATGGTACATTTGACCTCCTTAAGAGCTCGATCCTTCTCCTCGACAGAATCGGCGACCAATTGCCGACGAGACTCAAAGACCTCCAACTCCTTTGCCGCCTGCTCACGAGCCTTCTCTTGAATGGCCAAAGAAGCCTGCGCATCGGCTATAACTCGCTTTAGCCTCTCTATCTCGAAGGATAGGCGAAAGAGGCGGTTATCCGCCGTCTGTTGCTCATGGTCCGCTCGTACATCATAGGCTCTGGACCGTTCCAGCTCCGCGGACAACCTTATCTCCAGCGACATAGCCTCATTTAAACGGCGATCGCGATCTGCCACGGCTGCTCGAACTTCGTTGGAGGCGAGATCAACAATGGCAGAACTCTACGCACGAAGGGCAAGCAACTGCTGAGCAGCCTCCTCCACTTCTTTCAGATGAGAAAAGTACGGCCTCGCCGCAGTGGCGCCAAGCATCTTGGTTAAGAAGGACATATGGAGATCGAGGTCCTCCTTGAACTCCTCAAAAGGACAACTATCCTCCAGGACGAGTCTGACGCAGTCGGCCAAGGTGTCTTGAAAGTTGACCAGGGCTCGTGCTGTGCTTCTCTTCCGTAAAAGTTCCAAGGGAGAAAGGGCAGCCTCCTCTGCCAAAGACGAAGTTACGACTGAAGTGCTGGTGGTCATGACCACAGAAACAGCGATTGGCGATGCCAAAGTTGGTATGGCCGCCGACACCATCAGGGTAGTAGCCGCGGTATCGCTAGCCGCCACAGACGAGGAAGCGACCACCAACCGAGTGGAAGTCCCCCTCCGAGTCGGAGACCCTCGCATCGGGAGCTCACCCCCAATTGGTGCTTCCGCGAGAGTGGAGGTTTCCTCTTGTTGGCTAGACGTGTCTTCAGGAGCCGATGCCTCTTCCTCGCTAGATAGCGCCTCATGAATCGAGACGTCGTCATCCGCCTCTGATTCACCCATTTCTCCAGCCGAATGACCCTCCCAAGAAGGAGGATCCTCCTTGCAAGTAGCTTCATAAGAAGGGCCAACTGCGGATGCAAAAAGAAGATTGACAAATACCCCTTCGGCTCAGAAGGATCAACAACACTAAAACCCATGCTTACCTGAATCACCGGCCCCTTTGCCGTCTCCGTCCTCCTCCTCTTCGTCCGAAAGGATAGGGATCACTCTCTCAGTCGCACCTGCTCAAATTAAACACAGATATCAGAAGATGCAGATCCGGCTTTGTACACGAGAGTACCAAAAAAAAAATTTTTACCTTTGAGTGCAGGCGTAGGAGTCGTTGAGACTCCCGCCTGCGGCCCCACATTGGATGAAGGAGGGGTGTCCTTCGAAGTCACCGGAGCCGCCCTCGATACGGCAGAAGAGGTAGGCTAAGCAGCTCCCGCCCCAGAGGCAGTACCATCCTGACCATCCACCGCTCGAATGGCCTCCACAGTTTCCTCGCGACGGGCCTTCTTAGTCGCTTCTGTTTTGGAACCTTCCGCTGCCATTTCTCGCTGCCGCTTGGAGAGCAGCGAACTACTCGAAGATAGAAGGGGCATTCCCATCCGCCCCGCTATTGTGCTCCGAGCTCGCTCCAGTCGCTCGGCCGCTCGGATTAACTCGTCAGATTCTCCCCGCTCACCTTGGGGGTCCAACGGAAGACCGGAAGAGGGAGCTCGGACCTCGGGCACCCCAGATTCGTCTGGACCTATGTCGTCGCCTTCAGTGTCTTCAGCTGGGTCCTCGGACAGCCACTCCTTAATGGTTTGACGCCCCCTCTGTCTTGAAGTACGGAGAGGCCTTTGGGGAGGACGCCCCTGCTCCGTCAAACACGAACCCTAGAACCAAAAGCCTTCGGGATTAGCGCTGGCACCCCGATACCATCAGCAGTACAGGAGAGTGTGATGCAAATCATGATCCTTCGTGGGTAGTTCAAAACGAGCATGGGTACCGCCAGCGTGAGTCCAGAACCATCCCCGAGCTCTATCCACCAGCCCTCCTTCGAAATGCAGATGGGGATTGGCGTTGCCAACGTACAATTGGTCGTACCCAAACTGGCGGGCGAACCTACAAGGGATATACGGCTCGAGATAGCAAACGGAGCCCGTTCGTAGGATGTGGTACCCTGGCCGAATGTTCACCAACCAGCGAAAGGTGCCGCGCGAGAGAACTGTGTGATGATCCGCCATCGGCACATCTCTAAAAGACTCCCCGTATCCTCCCCCATTGAAATAAGGAAAGAAACGGCGGAAGTTGTAGTGGACAAAATGGGAAAGCGTCTTCCGCGCGTCAGGAATGTCCTTACACTTCCAAGAGCACCTCTCCAAGCGCTCAACGAACGGAACAAACCTGTCTCCCTAAAGAGTCGCAGGAGCACTCATCAAACATTCGCAATGGCTGACGAACCATGCCATCAAATAAGTATACGGTAGCCCCACCCTAGGGTTAGGGGTCCTGATAATCTCTCCTTCCCCCTCATCGATAGTCGACACGTGGCAGAATTGGACCGTCAGGGTGCGGAGCCCCCGGTGGATACACGCTATCGTCGCCGATACCAAGGAATAAGACTTCCTGTGGGCTAAGCAAACCGCCGGATACACAACCTCCACAGGAAGAGCCTCAAAAGAGTGAGTGGGGACTACGCACCTCTTTAGCCACAGCATAAGATACCCCGCAAACAAGGCCTTCCCAGATATAGGAGACTTGGCCTGATGGTGAAACGAGTGGAAGACCGTTCCGGATTTGAATCCGCCCTCGTCACACTCAAGAGCTACTGTGGCTTCCCCTTCGGCCATCCTCCTTTCCACTTCAGCCTGGTCACACTCGCCTAGCGGAAGAGCAGGCTTCCCTTTGACATCATTCTCCGGGAACAGATAGTCAGCCTAATTCTTGTAGCTGATCCCCGGAGTCCTCTTCTTCTTCCCCTTATGATCCGCAGCCCCTAGGGTACTGAGACAGATGTGGTAATGGCAGAGCAACTCCCATAGAGTTTCCACCACCAAGGGGGAATGATCTGAAAGCTTATTAATCTTGTCTTGGCCCGGGACGTACTCCTCGTAAGGAAAGTCTCCCAGAGGCAGCCCTGACACATCGTACATCTCGTAGTGGGTTATGCCAAGTTCGCCGTTGGGAGTGAAGAATGTGCCACTCTCAGCACAGTACAGTTCCAAGATGCTATGGAACTGAGGAGCATTAATCCTCAAACCATGTCGAGTGGCTTGAATGGCCACATACAGCTCCGAATTCTTGAGGTCAGAATTCTCAGCCAGGACATAGTCGGTGATCTTAGACCACCAAGTGTCGCTGCCGGGCGCAGAATATACCCACCCTGGGGCTCTGAAGTCTTTCGGGGGAAACCTCCCACCGGCTCGGAAGAAGCGATGACGGAAAGTCTCCGCGACCGCCGTCGTATCGCCTGCCGGCAACTCACTGGACAATAGGCCAGGGCGCAAACCCGTCACGCGCTTGCAAGAGCCCTCCACTCCATACCCAGCAGTGGTGCCTATGAAGACGCCACAGGTGACCCCGTCCTGAGTTGGGGTCAAATACCAGTTCATCGCTCGAGGGACCGCGAGAGACCATAGCTCGACGATCGAGAATCCCCTCGGCATGCTGGGGAGGTAATAGTGGGTCCCTTCCACTGTGCGGAACCACCTACTCTCCTTGAGCAGCAGAACGGAAGGATCAGTCATGGCATCGCCGAACAAAAACTGAGGCTTTGGCAGCTCT
The DNA here is from genome assembly GCA_022839385.1 of Asparagus kiusianus. NCBI lineage: Eukaryota > Viridiplantae > Streptophyta > Magnoliopsida > Asparagales > Asparagaceae > Asparagus > Asparagus kiusianus. Next base: position 106,940 of record BQKN01063429.1, read on the forward strand.
GCCCTAGCATCGTCTGTCAGCATCGCATCGGTCGTCAACTCACGCAGCGTCAAGTGATGACCATCTGTAACTCTCCTCGTCAAGCCATGTGGCTTGTCAGCGGTGAACAAGGGCACCGGAGCCAAAGAAAGAAATTGAGGAGGCGTCGTATGACCCGTACCCCGGCGAGACCAATGGCCATGCCTTTCGGAAGAGCCTCATCAGAAAAAGTCGCTGCAAGAAAGAACCAAAGAATCAGTTCGAAATCCGCCAGGGGGACAAATCCGCCTGACAAAGATGAGATATGGTCATGCGCGCTACATTCGCCCTTATCGGATAGAGTTCGAACTCGTCAGACAAGAAAACAAGTTCGCCTTCACGACAATAAGGGCCAATTTCCTCCCAAAGAAGAAAAAGGAAAAGGGCGATTTTTACCAAAAAATATAATAAAAATGGGAGACGACGACGGGTTCTATCAGGGGAGACAAATGACACTCATTCCCCCAACCCAACGCCTGTAACCGACTCGCGGTCATCAGAAGGACCTCGTGGCTTACCTAAACGCGGCTCCGGCATGCGGAGGGGCGCACCGGCGGAGAGACGGTCGGAAAAGCGTCCGGGGCCTTTTCCCTTCGTAATACACCTCTTGGATCGCGGCGCCATTGAAGGATGGAGCAGGACTCTCTCTCTTTTGAAAGTTTTCAAGATTCTTGAACACGACAGCTCTCGAGGGGAGAAGAGGGCTCATTTAAAAGACCTAGCTTCCCACGTGGCCACGATCCCCCACGAAGGGCGAAACCCCACGGATGAGAGACGTGGCCACGATCGAAATCAACGGCCCAGATCGCCCCCAGTATAGCGAAGGAACCGTCAAAATTGGAAACGGGCCGGCCGTGACCCGAAACCCGAACCAGAATCGACGGTTATATCCGGCGGTTGAATTCGAAAACCACAGCCACGATCCAAACGAGGCGCACGAAGCTGACGCCAGGATGTTAAGTCGTAATGAAAACGACATGACAGAACTGCGCCGCCTTAGCTGGGAGGGCACGAAGCCCCACCAATGGACACGTGGCCCACTCACGGTGAACCTACTTTCGCCCCAAAGGAAAGGTCTCGGTGGCGAAGATTCTAATAAAGTTTGCTCATTGGGCAAAATTTCGCCTGCGAAGCCTAACTTCACCTGAATGGTTCATCCGCCTTTGGGAACAGGCGACTTGCCCGAAATCTTGGAACCAACATGGTGACTTTGGATAAACCCGCGCCTCAGGCGGCTAAGGGTCAGAGTGGAAATCTTAGCATTAAGCCTAAGAGAAATCACTCGATAACTCATCATACTGAGGGGAATAGTATGGCTAGCCCGATTCAAACGGTAATCGGTAAAGGCATATCAAACCCGTTGATAGCTGAGGGTTTGCTAAAAATCCTAAAAGAAACCAAATGTACTTGTTTCACCAAGAACTTCTTTATTCAAAGTATTCCAGACCACACGAAAGCCGGTTTAGGTCTGAAAACTTTGAAGGGGGTCTTATAGACGGTAAAAAAATACCTCTGTAGACTTGCAAGAAATCCGCCTGTAAGGGGAAGTCGCCCAATGCCATGCAAATTCACCTTCTACCGCAACTCGCTAGACCGAGTCTGCATTCGAATCTGCCAGCAAACCCCAATGCCACCAATATGGCCAGATGTCTGCTACCCCACGTGTTGAGATGGGCTTCCCCACCTCTCTCGACCCAAAGGGAGAAGGCACAGTACTCCAGGACCGTCAAATGGCCTCTCACAGTACGAAGGATTGGGCAGGTGTCGAGTCAACCTGGACATTCATAAATGCAACTCACCTCGGCTGTCTGAGTCAAGAGACGGGTCCGCCAGCATTCGGCGAGCTGTCCAAACCCACTCGAGTGCCAGGGACATGCTTTCCCACCTCTCTCGGCCTGAAGAGAGAAGACACGGTACTCCAGGCCCGCCGAATAGCCGCCCCTGGTACAGAGTGAGCGGACAGGCGTCAGAACAACCTGCACCCTCAAAAATGCTGTTTACCTCACTCGTCCAAGCAAAGGGCGAAAGCCACCGGCGCTCGATGAGTTGGCCAGATCCACTCAAGTATCTGGCTGCCACTGTCACAGATACGAGGAGGGGCTTTCCCGCTCCTGCGTGACGTGACGTAACATGCAGCTCCTCGAATGACCGCTTGTGGCACAGAGGGACAACAGGTCATCTCCGAACGATGTATGGTCACATCCCATAATTCAAGGAGCAGCCAAGCTGTCTCTCTCCCATTTAAGAGCTTCTTTCAGCAACTTTAGAGAAGATCGATAGATCGATTGATCAAAGGAAGAGAGAAAAGAACTCTTTGCATATCCTTGCATTGCAGTGCTATCTCCTAGCTCCGAACCCCGATCGCCGGCGAGCCAGAAGAGACGAACTCCATCACCCTGAGCTTCTACTGAGTACTGAAGCTCTCCAACAACCTCAGTCGAACCGTCCAAGGGAAGCAGACTCGGCGCGAGCACCGAGCGAAGCATCCTGTAGCTACCTCAAGTCCCCACGATTAAACAAAGAGGGCCTTCCCTCTGCTTCTGTTGTAATCATTTGATTATTAGTTTGTAATAAGCCTTCTTATAAATACAAATGAAGTTCCCTATTTTTGGGAAATCAAATTTACACCTACAGTGAGCTTGATAAAATCGGAGTCTTCTTGAGACACAAGGCAAGATATCCACCCCGGGGTACTTAAAATCCTACTACTTCCTCTTACTCAAAGATTGCTAGAGTTTAGTACGAGGAGAGCTCTTTTTTATTCTCTTATGGAAAAAACCACTTAGCCAATTTTGCATTAACCTTTCCATAAGAAAGAGAGCTCATATATATAGAGTGAAATATGTCATGACTCATCTCATGAGTCATGCCATAAGTCATATAAATGTAATGATTTCTTTCATGAGTCATGCAATGACTCATCTCATGAGTCATGCAAAGAGTCATGAAGAATCAAAACTATGTGCTAAAACCTTGTTCCCAAACCATACCATCTTAATGACTCATCTCATAACTCATTAATCAAGGTATAATAAAGTGCATATTTCATAAATGAAAATACCACATCAATACAGTATTTCATAAATACGGTATTTCGTAATTTTCCAATCATTGATTAATAAGTCATTATATGACCAAAAAATCAATGAGTTGACCAAAAGTCAACTGTTGACCAAAAAGTCAACTAGACTAAAAGTTAATTTTATAGGAAAAATATCAGAATTCATTTTCTAAGCACATAGTATTCTGATTTTACTGATATGCATAACCATTTATGTGTATCCTGTAAAATCATATATGCATATCAATCATACGCATCACTCTATAAATTGTGTTTCATAGGATTCAAGTACGTACTTGGTGTGACTCTAGGGCCCAACTTAAGAACTCGGTAGCGGATGATATCCACAAGTACAACAGAGGTGCTAGCTACACATGAATACTACCCGGGTATAAGTTGTGATAAATGTCTACAAGATGCTAACATAATTTTTCAAGACTACTTAGTGATAATATTGTACAGTCCGGTCTCTTCATAAAACCATGTCAAACTATCGAGCCTAGGGCATGGAAAACTGTCAAACCTTAATAGCTCGATTAGTGTTTGTTGATATTAAACTCATAACCTATAAGATTAAACTGACACTCACTTTATCTTATTTACCTCGGCCAAGGATTTCCTGGCTATAGTTATATCAAGCAATGTTATGACATCAACCCCCTATACTGGGAGAGACGAATCCCATCTTGGCATCTCAATATCTACTTATGTCTCGGGATGCACCCAACAAGAACCGTTATGCACAACTCATTGAGAACTGTGGTTAGGTAAAAGTCTAAGTACACCTATATTGACATGTAAGATATTACACTCATGCCTTAGGTCAAGAGACTACTTATGTACTATATCACTTGAGAACTTCTATTTGACAGTTAAGTATAATTACCAACTAGATGTTCTCAGTAAGTCGTTCAGTCAACTCATTCACTAATGAGTCACCTATATACTATATCATGATGTCTCACATCAATGATCCAAGAGATGGATCATCATCCTACCAAAGGAGAAATAGAGTATACACTAGTCTTCCCAAAGTGATGATGTCCTATTTCAACACTTCATCGACTAGGAACATTTAAGAATATACGTTAATGACAAATCAGATCTCTTCATTACGATTATATCTGAAATGTCTGATAGTCTAGTATCATTCTAAGGACTATATCTATATTTAAAAAATACCAGATAAATACTGATCAAAATAGCATACTATCATTTTGAACAAGGATGTTATATTCATATAGGTCCTGTTATAATATACAATTATTGCATGCAGGGCACCTATATCTAATAAACTCTCACTTGCACTAAGGCCAATCATTGTAGTATCTAGTACCCAATAGCTCAATAAGTTTTTCAAATTGTGTACGAGCAAATGCCTTTGTGAATGGATTTGCTATATTATCTTTTGTGTCTACTCTTTCAATCTTGATCTCTTGGCGATCAACTATGTCCCTGATCAAGTGATACTTCCTCAGAATGTGTCTGGACTTATGGTGAGACCGGGGTTCCTTTGTCAGAGCTATTGCAGCATTACTATCACAGTATAAAAGTACTGGATCTTTAATGGTGGGAACAACTTCCAGCTTTGAAAGAAACTTCCTCATCCAAACAGCTTCTTTGGCTGCATCATTTGCCGCAATGTATCCGGCTTCCATAGTAGAGTCTGTGACTGTGTCCTGCTTGGAACTTTTCCAACTGACAGCCCTTCTATTGAGGGTAAAAACATATCCTAAAACAGATTTACTATCATCAATATCGCTCTGAAAGCTAGAGTCGGAAAAAGCCTCCATTTGGAGGTCACTTTTACCATATATCAAAAATAACTCTTTAGTCCTTTTTAGGTACTTAAGTATATTTTTGACCACTTTCTAGTGCTCTTCTCCATGATTAGATTAGTATCTACTAACCAAACTGAGTGAATAAGCGATATCCGGTCTAGTATATAACATGGCATACATGATCGATCCTACAGCCGAGGCATAAGGAATTAGACTTATGCTTTTCCTCTCTTCATCAGTCTGGGGAGACATCTTTTTAGAGAGGGAGATTCCAGGAGATGCAGGTACGAAACCTTTCTTGGAATTTTCCATGCTAAACCGTTTTAGCACTTTGCTAATGTATCTAGATTGAGATAATCCTAATATCCTTTTAGATCTATCTCTATAAATCTGAATACCCAGTATACAGGATGCTTCACCCAAATCTTTCATGGAAAAACTTTTTGATAGCCAAATTTTTATCGCTTGTAATGACGGTATGTCATTACAAGCTGTGGTGTAATGAGTCATGAGATAAGTCATGTAAAGAGTCATGAAGAATCAAAACTATGTGCTAAAACTATGTTCCCAAACCATACCACCTTAATGACTCATCTCATGACTCATTAATCAATGTATAATAAAGTATATATTTCATAAATGAAAATACCACATCAATATAGTATTTCATAAATACGGTATTTTGTATTCCAATCATTGATTAATAAGTCATCATTGACCAAAAAATCAATAAGTTGACCAAAAGTCAAATGTTGACCAAAAAGTCAACTAGTTGACTAAAAGTTAATTTTATAGGAAAAATACCAGAATTTATTTTCTAAGCACATAACATTCTGATTTTACTGATATGCATAACCGTTTATGTGTATCCTGTAAAATCATATATGCATATCAATCATACGCATCACTCTATAAATTATGTTTCATAGGATTCAAGTACACACTTAGTGTGACTCTAGGGCCCAACTTAAGAACTCGGTAGCGGATGATATCCACAAGTACAACAGAGGTGCTAGCTACACATGAAGACTACCCGGGTATAAGTTGTGATAAATGTTTGCAAGATGCTAGCATAATTTTTCAGGACCACTTAGTGATAATATTATACAGTCCGGTCTCTTCATCAAACTATGTCAAACTATCGAGCCTAGGGTATCTAAAACTGTCAAACCTTAATAGCTCGATTAGTGTTTGTTGATATTAAACTCATAACCTATAAGATTAAACTGACACTCACTTTATCTTATTTACCTCGGCCAAGGATTTCCTAGCTATAGTTATATCAAAAAATCTTATGACATCAACCCCCTATACTGGGAGAGACGAATCCCATCTTGGCATCTCAATATCTACTTATGTCTCGGGATGCACCCAACAAGAATCGTTATGCATAACTCATTAAGAACTGTGGTTAGGTAAAAGTCTAAGTACACCTATACTGACATGTAAGATATTACACTCATGCCTTAGGTCAAGAGACTACTTATGTACTATATCACTTGAGAACTTCTATTTGACAGTTAAGTATAATTACCAACTAGATGTTCTCAGTAAGTCGTTCAGTCAACTCATTCACTAATGAGTCACCTGTATACTATATCATGATGTCTCACATCAATGATCCAAGAGATGGATCATCATCCTACCAAAGGAGAAATAGAGTATACACTAGTCTTCCCAAAGTGATGCTGTCCTATTTCAACACTTCATCGACTAGGAACATTTAAGAATATACGTTAATTACAAATCAGATCTCTTCATTACGATTATATCTGAAATGTCTGATAGTCTAGTATCATTCTAAGGACTATATTTGTATTTAAAAATACCAGATAAATACTGACCAAAATAGCATACTATCATTTTGAACAAGGATGTTATATTCATATAGGTCCTGTTATAATATATAATTATTGCTTGCAGGGCACCTATATCTAACAAATCCAACATGGAAGCAAACTATAACTATGTGTATATGTCTTTATCACATAACAAAACTTTTGTAAGGTTCTCACATTCACATGTGGATTCAACGTCCTTACTCAATCGTTCTGCGGCAATAGGTTTTATCTCCCCTATTCGAGATGATGCATCCAGATGATTGTACCATGGAATAAAGGCATATTAGCTTAATCCGAAAATACATCGATCATCTTCGAGTATTGGTACCACCGAGGTCTCATTACGGGATAAACGTCTACACCGAAACATCCCCAACAGATAAATATGCATTACCATGTATTATACCAACACCAATTAACTCAAACATGTATTGTGCATCCCTACTATGAGTATATATTTATTTAAGAGCGTAACTCAAGTATTAGTGCACGTATCTCAATGTACATGTCCATATTTCGTGTTCACCAACACCTCAGGTGTTAAACAGAACATAAACATCATATTACATTCAGATAGATCGAGAAAAATCCCTCAAAAATGTCAAACATGAGTCAAAACATGCACAGACATCTGCCTATTTGGCAGTTGACCGCGCCCTATGCGGCGGTCGACCAGATCGCGATCAGCATCCTGCTTACTACAAATTCGTGATTTTATGTTTGTGTGTATTTTTCATGATTCAAACTTGTTTAATTCATCATAAAACTTATGTAGAACATTGTAAACACTAATTTAACATCTCTAAAGATATTTAAACACATGAAACATGATTAATAGTATGAGATATCATATTCAAACCCTAAACATGCACGAAAACATCGATATGTCGATAAAAACATCAAAACTTAGTTAAACCACATTGTTATTTACTTTCCGATCTTAAATCACTTCTGGAAATTTGTTCTTAAGCTTTTAAATACAGAAAGATCCGATCTTTATTCATATAATATAAAAGAATTGCTTTTATACTCAAACTAGTCGATTTGGCTCAATAAAATCACACAAAAATTCATTAAAAACCTTTAAAAATTTAGGTGTAGGATTATCAGAGATGAAACTCACCTGAAAACTTAGTTGAGATCCTGAGAGTGCAAAGCCAAAGCAAATCCCTAAACCATAAGTCAACAATCCCGCTTACACGTTGAAAATTGCTTCACAAAGCTCTTAGAAAATCAAAATTTTGATCTAGGGTTTAGGGGAGGAAAATTAGCTGCTAGGGTTTGAAAGATCTGATGTCATATGTGCAAAAACATGAAAAGATGTTTATATACTTCTGTGTGCAACTGGGCCTCAAAAGAACCCGTTTTCAAAACAGACTAGGAAAACTGGAAAATCGATCGGTGGTCGACCGGACATTATGCGGCGGTCGACCGGCCAGCAACTTTTCAATTTGTGCAGGTTTCTTGGCTTGTGCATATTTTGACTCGATTCTTTCACATGTATGAACTCGTTTGCACTCGAAACACTTGCTATCATACTCATACACCATTTAATGAAATTTATCACGATAAATATCCATTAATCATAATTAATCACTTATTATTTCAAATTATCACTTATTAACTCAAAATTTTAGGGTTTTACAACTTTATTCTAAATTCTTATAGTGTGTATACAACATCTCAAATATATATTAGATTAATATGAAGGTTTGATAATAACAAGTCGGAAATTAAAATCACAAGTATTAATGTTTGAGATGCATGAATTATGCACATAATGCACATTGTCTATTTCTAGACATATAAAATATGATATACAAGCCCCTCTACATTTCTGCATACATGAAATATGAGACATAAGTTTATTAAGCTCCCCCTACAATTGGGCTTCTCTTATTTCAAAACTGTCATTGTGACATCCCACGTGAGTGTGCTGTCAAGTGAGATGACAGTAACACTTTGCACATTACAAACTTAGTCCCACATCAGTGGGAATGAGAGAAAATTAAGGATTTATATAGTGAAGCTAAAATACTCAAGTGTAATATCGGCTAGTTGATTTTGGCAGTGGTTTGAGCCAAATAACACGTTACACTCAATGGATCCACAGCTCGCATGTGCCAATGGGCCCGGGGCGTGACAAATGTCGGAGACATCTGATAAAATTGGAACGATACAGAGAAGATTAGCATGGCCCCTGTGCAAGGATGACATGCACAAATTGAGAAATGATATCAGAGCAGTTGCCAGCCGGAAGTGTGGAGCTAAGTGCTATGCGGGGCTAAGTGCTACACCGTGTGGTGGGAGCTACCTCTAAAGCCCGTAGGAGCTATCTCTAGAGTCCACATTGCCTGGTAGCCTCGAATGTGCTAATTGTCATGCCGTGACGAGGACGTCACCTTTGTAAGGTGGGGTGAATGTGACATCCCACGTGAGTGTGCTGTCAAGTGAGATGACAGCAACACTTCCCACCTTACAAACTTAGTCCCACATCGGTGGGAATGAGAGAAAATTAAGGATTTATATAGTGAAGCTAAAAGACTCAAGTGTAATATCGGCTAGTCGATTTTGGCAGTGGTTTGAGCCAAATAGAATGTTGCACTTGGTGGGTCCCACGGCTCGCACGCACCAACGGACCCGGGGCGTGACACTCATGCCCTTCTCCCCGAAATCAAATTGTTCAACAGTTTTCAAATTCAATTTTTATTTCCACAAAATTCTAATCTTTCAAGTTTCAAATTTTCATATTTCTCTCCTTTATGTTATTATAAAAAACAAAACATCAAATCAAATAATCGCCCATGTGAAACATATAAATAGTAAATCATCGAATAGTACTACGTAAATGTCAAAAGAGAGACTTGCAAGTTCATAAAATTTATATATAAAAAATGAATGACAATTGTCGACATTGAGTAGCAACCAACACGGTGGGCATGCTCTCTCCCTGAAGATTGAAATCCAAGCAAATCAAGGAGATAACAATAATAATTAAGGAATGTTGAAGATAGCAGGGATTTTGGATGCGTACTTGTTCTCGATAGTGACTACGTGGACAAGATAAGACAGTGAGAAAGGTACTTCATAGACCACGTCACCAATTTTAAATCTTCCGGTTTTTTGTGTCGATAAGGGCCCGTAAATAAACTTTTCAAATTTCTAAACTACCCCCCTCGAATAATTAAAGTTTACGGGTTTAGCCTCTGCAATTTTGAAGGCGGAAGAAATTCCATTGTTTTAGCTAATCTTGTGTTTTCAGCAACATTTTATGTGTTGGTTAGGAGGAGTTGGAGTAACTAATGCTGATGGTTTTCCAACTCGTGGTGTTGTGATACCCTTGAATTTGAGTGTTGTCTTGATTTGGCTTATTTTGTTATTGCAACATCCTTTCGATATTGCAATAACATCTAACCAAACGAAGTTTTTAAACTTAAATGTAGCCGAAACAGCAATAGTTCTAAATAATCCTAACCAAACACAATCCTTAGCCACAGATTATATTAACATAAAGATTTTTAAATTTTTGGATTACCAGGGGGAAAACTATGAAACCAAAATAAACTGCTTAATAATATCAGTAATTTAGTGCTCTAGATAAATGATAATTATCAAGAATATAGAAATGATAATATGAGAGAGTTGGAGTAACTAATGCTGACGGTGTTCCAACTCGTGGTGATGTCAAAAGAGAGACTTGCAAGTTCATAAAAATGAAGAGCAGGTATTAGGGACCAACCGAGATATATACTCTTTTTTCCACTCTCTCCATCAAAGAGCAATAACCAAATTAGTGGGCAAAGTGGTTGGTTAAGTTATAACCAACTCTCTTGATGATGGGAAGTTATTGGACCACTTTGTAACCAAACGAGAAAATAAAACCAACAGGGGAAGCTAATCGAAAAAATTAAGTTTCTTCCTTCCATTTGCTTTCTTTTAATCGTAAGTGAAGTTGGGCGTGATGGGTGTGGTCATAGATATCATTTTTCAATTGGATATACCCTAACAGTGGCTCGGGCAGGACTCTATATATATAGAGGAAGGCCACTACGCTAGCATCGCTTTGTGAGAGCGGCCAACAAGTAGGAGTACTTGTAAATCATGAAGTAGTTTCCTAGGTGCTAGACGGTCTTGAGGTCTCGTCACCACGAGCCAAAGATCATAGAGATCGGGAGGTGACAAAGACATTGAATGCATGACGTACGGGTCAAAGCTAAAGTGGAGCGATCCTGGTCTTCGCGTAAGTGCGAGTCGGGGTCAGAACCGTTAAAAAGGAAAACGTTCAACACCACGTATACATGAATTTTGCACGAAGTAAAAATCATTAGAAATTTGAGCAGAAGCATGCTGGCTTTAATTAGTTATTTTACATTTCAAAATATCCATCTCTATTACACAATTGAACTTACAGATGCCTGACTCATCCAAAACATTCTATACCATTCAAGTTGTGAACTATCCAAAAATCTCGAACTTCAGCCCTCTACAACGCAAAATTTCAGTCAAATCCTTCCCTTAAATACCAGTTACCAAAATCTAAGGATCAACCAGCAAAATCACTCTCCCTTCATTTTCACCCTTCGACTCGTCCCCATCTTCCCCACAAACTTCACCTAAACTTGTTAACTCCTCTGCACGCTTAGCCTGCAGAGCCCAGTCAGTCCTCAGCACCACAACCCCAAGCCCCAATACGCACCACAACTGCGCTGCAAGCAATCCGACCCACAACCCGACAAACCCAAACCCCATCCAGAAACCAAACCACAACGCAACGGGCAACCCCACTCCATAGAACCCGACCAAGTTTAGACGTGCACTGATCTCCGCACGTGCGCTTCCCCTCAAAACTCCACACATTACGGTCTGCGGGCAGTTCCCTAGCTCGCACAACCCCACAATTGGCAACGCTGAAGACACAAGCTCAAGAACCCCAGCATTGTCTGTAAACATCGGGCCCCACCATCTTCTTGCTGATATATTGAATGTCATGGCGAATAATCCTAGCAAGAATCCTGACAGTGTGCCTATTATTGCGGCTCTCTTTGCTTTCTCTGGCCTCCCAGCACCGAGCTCGTTGGCTACCCGAATCGACACTCCATAGCCCAGAGATGAAGGAAAAACATAGACCAATGCAGTCATTTGAATGAGAATCCCAATCGCCGATATGGTTATTTCTGGGCTTTTTAAAAGCCCACATAAAATTATCAACAGTTCGTACCACCACCATTCGAGACATATAGATATGCAACTTGGTACTGCTAGTGAGAATATGGATTCCCATTCTTTAAAGCACTCTAGAGACAGTTTAATTCGTGTTTTGCTACAAAGTCCTCTTACATAAATGTAACATACTAAGATTAGTACCAAAATGAAGTTCGTTATGACAACTGCCGCTGCAACCCCTTTGATACCGGTATTCAATACAATTACCAAGTAGTAGTTCAGCGGTATGTGGAGTAAAGACGCGATGCAAGAGCATATTGCCACCGGGCGAGTGACATTTTGGCTACGTAGATAAATACGTAGAGGGTGTACAATAGATTGTGCAATCAAATCCGGGAGAGAGTAGAGAAGATATATCTTCGCTAGATTAATTATATCAATATCTTGTCCCAATTTGACGAGGATTTTATCCACATTTAGCCATAGTAAAGAGATGGGTAAGGAAGTTAAGAGAAGTATAGCAATCGTTCGATGTAGAGTTAGGCCTAAGAGGTTCCATTTGCCCGCTCCGTAGGCCTGACCACAAATTGTCTCCATGCCCATGGCCATGCCAAAGATTATCGAGTAACCGGTAATGTTGGCTACACCGGTGGAGAGAGAGCCAGCGGCGAGAGCAATGTGTCCAAGGTGACCTAAAAACACCATGGAAACAAGATTTCGTATATAGATAAGTAGACCGGTAGCAATGGTTGGTATAGAAATTCTGGATAGCGCGAGAATCTCTCTCATAATCTGAGTAAACATATTAGAGTTTAGTATGACATACATATTACATTTCTAAAAATTAATTTCAAACATATTAGAGTTTAGTATGACGTACATAGTAAATTTCTGAAAATTAATTTCATGATCCTAACCTCTTGGTATAATGATGAATTCTTGTTAGGGTTCTTTCTGTAGGGGGTAAGAATTGGGGCATCGCCACCACTGTCAGTGGCATCGTGCAACAATGGAATTGTAGTATTGTGATAAGAATCAACAGTCGACATTTAAAGAGAAGTAGAGGCTATGAAAGTGTAAGTGCGTAACATTGTTTATATAGTAGTGCAACTTTGAGAGTGAGAGTACGTAGGCTCTAAGAGAGAGCATATAGTCTTCGGTTGTGCTGAAGTGGGCATCTCAATGCCAAGAGTCGACGGAGGACGCCATGAAACTTTAGCAGATTTCTTATTGAAATATAAGCTATAGACTATAGAACAAGTTAACTAAGAGGAGATAATAATATGTATAAAGGTCAATTGGAGCTTAGGATTGTACCAAAGCGACAACTGGGGACAAAAATTCTAAGGATTTACACGATTGCAACAATTTAGACCAATTGGCTGCCAATGATACTTCCAAAGATATGGATATTTGCGTTTTGGTAAAGACAAAATTAATTGTGCTCTTTATTAGTGCCAAGTTTAAGGTTTTCTTGTACATAATCATGCCAGCTGTCCCTTGAGAATAATGGGAGTTTTTTTTATTGGTTGTGTCCCTATGATGCTTGACGTAGCGGTTTACATTGAAGTAGTCGAGGACATTATTCCAGCTGACTTTGTTCTACAGTAAGAATGTTTAACCTTGAAATAAAAATTTTAGTCGGCTAAGGCCACGGGGAACTTAAATTCCATTGACATTTAGAGGTAAGAAAATGTTGGAAATATGAGCTGTTTAGATAGTAATTAACACGAATTAAGTTTTAAACAGTTAATAGAAATTAGATAAAAACAGATAACTATTATATCTCAGAAATATAATCAAATGAAAGTAACTAAAAGTTAGAAATACGGCCTGATGATCGAAGCGTGCAAAGCACTGTCCCAAGAAACTAATTGCCCCCTCTCGTACAGGGCTACGCGACAATAGATCTCGGAGATACGACGACCCTCGGTCAGGCGACCTCCTTCTCGTCGACACGAGCTTCAAGAAGGCTTTGCGAATACTTCTCGACTTTCAGGGAACCAACAAATCGTAACAGTAAGCAAATGTAAGAGGAAGAACAGAGAAGAAGGAGAAGAGCTTATTTGTAATTCGATGTGTTAAACTCTTCGGATTTTAGATCCTTTTATAGGGAAAAACAGCCGTTACTCATAAATCTCGTAATTAACACGTTTTAATTACTCACCCATTAATGTATTAACGTTAGCCGTTTTTTGTCATTTAAATCCATAAATCCGCGGTATTTTAATAATAACAGTTACAAAATATTTAATCCTAACCGTTACAAAATGTTTATCACATGTTAATTGTTCAAAAATAAATATTACATTTTAATTATTCAAAAATAAAAATGTAGCAGATTAAGGGCCCATTAATCCGGAGCGGCATTCGTGTCCGCAGGTCGTGTGCGCGCGCCACCCGACCCGAACTAGAGCCCGGCCCGGCCGGCGCGCGTGTGTGGTGTGGAGCATAACCTTTGTTTTCTTCTAGGCATAGGAGAGAAAGGGAAGGCTTATAAAGACTCTTTCTTCCTATTCCATTTCCTATGTGGGACTAAACTTTTCCTCTACAAAGTCAAGTTTTAAGTTATCTTTATTATAACTCCAACAATCCCCCACATAACTTAAAACTTAAAATAATTCAGAAATAATAGTAAAAGAAGAACTTAAAAATAAATAAGATTGCTGGTTCCCTTATACTATGTAATAGGTGGAGGTACCTTTCGGTTTGAACCTTCACTTAGTGACAGTTATATAGATCCGTGAGAGCTTGGTGGACTACGCCTTGAACCAGTCTCATTTATCGGATTTCTACAGAAAGCACACATAGTACAGTTTTGAAGAATTCTAAACGGGTTGCGCTATTATCGGCCTTGCGTAGGTATCTTTCATGTGTGTTACTAGGGAGCAGCCCTGTTCCCATAGTCGCGGCCTCACAACTACACACATATAGGTAAATCCTAATAAGGATGCGAGCAAGTAAGCATCCTGCCTCATGGGTCTTGGATTCATTAAGAGTTTAACTCAACCTTTCACTTGCTTTTTATGAGCACTGATCACCCTAGGGATGGGAGCAAATAAATTCAGTGCTCCTCACAATTAATCACTCATTCAGTTTGTTTCTACCCATTGAACCTCTGCGAGGTTGGGTTGCCACTGCAGTGATTTTTCTTATGGGTTTAACCCCATCCCCCTCGATGATTCTAGGACCACTACCCTAGATAAGCCTTTAGTTAAGTGATTTGCAAGATTTTTCTCTGATCTTACAAAATCTAAGGCTATTATATGGTTTTTCATCTTATATCTCAAGGATTTATGTCGCACTTTTAAGTGTCGATTCATCTTCACATTTGCATTCTCTTGATGGCATTTGTCAATCGCTGACATGCAATCACAATGAATAGAAATGGTTGGTAATGGTTTTTGCATTAATGGAATTTTAGTTAGTAAATCTTTCAACCATTCAGCTTCTATACTAGTAGTATCAAGAGCTATCATTTCTGATTCCATTGTACTTCTAGCCATTACAGTTTGTTTAGTAGATTTCCAGGACACAGCTCCTCCTCCTAAAAGGAACACAAATCCTGTGGTGGATTTTACATCTACTGAGTCACTAATCCAATTTGCATCTGAATAACCTTCTAGTACAGATGGATAACCTTTATAGTGTAAACCATAATTTATAGTTCCTTTTAGGTATCTCAAAATTCTTTCTAGAGCATCCTAATGACTCTTATCAGGATTTGATGTATATCTACTAAGTCTATTTACTGCATAAGCAATGTCTGGTCTGGTGTAGTTTGTTAGGAATCCTAATGATCCAATTATTTGTGCATATTCTCTTTGTAATTGAGGATGACCTGTATTTTTCTTTAGATGTACATTAGGATCATATGAAGTGGAAACAGGTTGACAGTTTGGATCATAAAAATTCTTGAGGATTTACTCTATGTAGTGTGATTGTGATAGCACATATCCATTCTCATTTTTCATGATTTTAGTATTAAGAATTAGGTCAGCTTGACCTAAATCTTTCACGTCAAATTTTTGTGATAAGAAGTGTTTGATTTCATTTATGATTTGTATGTCAGAACCAAAAATAAGAATATCATCAACATATAAGCATAATATCACAATTTTGTTGTTATTATCTATTTTATGATATACACACTCATCTGTTTGATTAATTACAAATCCATAAGATAGTATAATTTCATCAAATTTCATATGCCATTGTTTTGGGGCTTGTTTGAGACCATATAGTGATCTAATAAGCTTGCATACTTTCTTTTCTTGTCCAGAAGCAACAAATCCCTCGGGTTGATCCATATAAATTTCTTCATCTAAATCTCCATTTAAGAATGCAGTTTTAACATCCATTTGATGTATTATTAATTTGTGAATAGATGCTAGAGCTATAAGGACTCTAATGGTAATAATCCTAGCTACTGGAGAATAGACCTCAAAATAATCAATACCAGATTGTAGGTGTAAATTTCTGATTTTCCCGAAAATGGGGGATTTCGTTTGTATTTATAAGAAAGCTTATTACAAACTAAATCAATCTGAATTACAACAGAAGCAGAGGGAAGGCCCTCCTTGTTTAATCGTGGGGACTTTAAGGTAGCTACAGGATGCTTCGCTCGGTGCTCGCGCCGAGTCTGCTTCCCTTGGACGGTTCGACTGAGGTTGCTGGGGAGAGCTTCAGTACTCAGTAGAAGCTTAGGTTGATCGAGTTCGGTTCTTCTAGTTCGTCAGCGATCGGGGCTCAGAACTAGGGGACGAAGCTATTGCGTAAGAGTATGCAAAGAGCTCGTCGGGAATCTTCCGATTTCCTGATCTCTCGATTTCTTTCGATCGATCTTCCCTTCAGGTTGCTGAAAGAGGCTCTTAAATGGGAGAGAGATAACTTGGCTACTCCTTGAATTATGGGATGTGACCATACATCGTTTGGAGGTGCCCTGCTGTCCCTCTGTGCCGTCAGCGGTCATTCGAGGAGCCGTACGTCGCATCACGTCGCATGGGAGTAGGAAGGCCTCTCTCGTACGTGTGACAAAGGTTGTTGGATACTCGAGTGAATCTCATCAACTCATCGAGCGTCGGCGGCCTTCGTCCTTCGCTTGGACGAGTGAGGTAAGCAGCATTTATGAGGGTGTCGGCGGTTCTGACACCTATCCGCTCATCTCGTACTATGGGCGGCTATTCGGCGGGCTTAGAGTACTGTGCCTTCTCTCTTCAGGTCGAGAGAGGCGGGAAAGCATGTCCTCAGCACTCAAGTGGGTTTGGGCGGTTCACCGAATGCTGGCGGACTCGCCTCTTGACTCAGACAGTTGAGGTGAGCTGCATTTATGAACGTTCAGGTTGACTCGACACCTGTCCAGTCCTTCGTACTAGGAGCGGCCGCTTGACGGTCCTGGAGTACTGTGCCTTCTCCCTTCGGGTCGAGAGAGGTGGGAAAGCCCATCTCAGCACGTGGGGTAGCAGATGCTTGTCCCCACTGGCGGTTTTGAGTTTCGCTGGCGGATTCGATTGTGGACCTGCTCGGGCGAATCGCGTGGCATTGGGTGACTTCCCTTTACAGGCGAATTCCTTGCTAGCTCATGGAGGTATTTTTTACCGTCTACACAGATTTTTGGGTATATCCTTTAGCTACTAATCTGGCCTTATATTTATCTATTGTTCCATCTGGTCTGAGTTTCTTCTTAAATACCCATTTACATCCTATAGTTTTACAGCCTGAAGGAAGATCAGTTAGTTCCCAAGTATGATTTTGAACTATAGATTGTATCTCATTATTTATAGCTTCCTTCCAAAATAGAGCATCTACTGATTTCATTGCATCTTCAAATGTAATTGGAGAATCTTCTACAAGTAATGCATAGAAATCTTCATGGACCTTTTCTATTCTAGTTCTTTTACTTCTCCTAGGCTTCTCTGGACTTTCTAGTGGTCTAATTTGTTTAGAACTAGTTTCATCTTGGTTAGAACTAGGATCTGAATTACTAAAGCTAGGGCCTGTGTTGTTTACTCTGGTCTTGTAAGGAAAAATATTTTCAAAGTAATGTGCATCCCTAGCTTCAATTATGGTGTTGTTGGCTATCTCATTAATGTCAGAGTTGATTATTAAAAATCTATTTGCATTACTATCAGAAGCATAGCCAATAAAAATTCCATCTACAGTTTTAGGTCCAATCTTCTTTCTCTTATTCTCAGGTATTTTAACTTTTGCTAAGCACCCCCACATTTTCAGGTGATCCAAATTAGGGTTTCTATTCTTCCAAATTGTGTAAGGGGTTTTATCAGATTTCTTGAATGGAATTCTATTTAGTATATGACATGCAGTCATGAGAGCTTCTCCCCACAAATTTTCTGGCACACCAGAATTAATTAACATTGAGTTTACCATGTCCATTAGTGTTCTATTCTTTCTCTCAGCTACTCCATTAGATTGAGGTGTACATGGAGCAGTTATTTCATGAATAATTCCATTCTCTTCACAGAATTGTTTTAATTCATTAGAAGTGTACTCACCACCTCTATCTGATCTTAGTATTTTAATTTTCCTATACAACTGATTTTCAACTTCTGCTTTATATATTTTGAATTTGTTTATGACTTCATCTTTGGTCTTAATTAAGTAGAGGTAACAATATTTAGAGCAATCGTCTATAAAAGTTACAAAATATTTGTTACCCCCTCTAGTTGTTCTTTCTGTATCACAAACATCACTATGGATGAGTTCTAATATCTCAGAATCTCTATCAATAGTTTTAAATGGTTTCTTAGGAAGTTTGGCTTCTACACATATTTCACATTTTTCATCATCTTTTATATTAAGCTTTGGAATTATATTAAGATGCATCAATCTTTTAATTGAATTATAATTCACATGTCCTAATCTTTGATGCCAAGTGATAGAAGGTTCGATATTCAAAGCTATTGGAGATGCAAGAGTAGAATTCTTAACATTCAATTTAAAAAGACCATCACATAAAAAACCTTTTCTAATGAAATTCAACCCTTTAGTTATTACAACTTTATTTGATTCAAAAACAAGCTTATAGCCTTGTTGCACTAACAAAGATCCGCTAATTAAGTTTCTCCTAATGTCTGGTACATGATGGACATCCTGCAGGATCAAAGTCTTATCAGAAGTCAGCTTTAGGTTGATCCGACCTATTCCAGATACAGGAGCCACATTATTATTTCCCATTGTCACAGTTCCTCTACTTGAGACCTGATAGGTGGAAAACAAAGATTGATTAGAGCAAACGCGAATATTAGCTCCAGTGTCAATCCACCAATCATTTGCTTGAAAGGTCATGTTTACTTCAGGGGTGAAGAGAACAGACCTGAAAGCCTCTGAGCTCTTTAATCTTTCTCGAAGGTTGCATTTCTTAGATGGCACGAACCTTTTTTGGGTTGAGGGAGATACCTTTATATGTGACTATGAATCCTAGGAATTTACCGCTGGCTACCCCCAAAGAATGATCTTGTATGGTTCACCTTTAGTTGATGTGCTCGCATGATATCAAACATCATCTTTAGATCTGCAAGATGATCACCTCTGTGTTGGATTTTTACTGTAATATCATCCACATAGCATTCAATCTCTTACGCAGATGTTCATGCAAGATTGTATTCATTGCACGCTGGTAAGTTGTACTAGCGTTCTTCAATCCAAATGGCATCTTTGTGTAGCAATATACTCCCAATGGTGTTCTGAAGGCAGTGTGCTTTTCGTCTTTAGGATACATTTTGATCTGGTTATATATACCCTGAAAACCCATTCATAAAAGACATCCTCTCATACCCACAAGTATTATCAATCATGACATCTATGATGGGGAGTAGAAATTCGTCTTTCGGAGATGCAGCGTTTAGGTCACAAAAGTCAATGCAAATGCGGACCTTTCCAATTTTCTTGGGCACCGAAACTGTGATAGCCACCCAATCAGGGTGTTATTCCTCTTTGACAAAGCCCGAGTTGATAAGCTTTCTGACTTCTGACTCAATCTCCTCCATAATCTTTGGACGGAACCAACGTTGTTGTTGCTTAACAGGCTTTGCATCTCGATCAATGTTAAGATGATGCATGGCTACCTTAGGATCAAGACCAGGCATGTCTTCATAATTCTAAGTGAAGACATCTATATACTCTCTGATGAGAGATATGAGGTCTTCTTTTTCAAATGGTGATAAGCTTTTGCTTATGAAGATTGGCTTGGGATTGATTTCATCCCTCATGTTGACTTGGATTACCTTATCTTCTGTGGATGGATCACGTTGTTCAAAGCGCATGTCCTATAAAATGTTAAGGTGTTTGATCCAAGAGTCGTTGATTGACTCAATCAACTTTTAATCATCTTCCTCTGCATCTTGATCTGGTACTTAGATTAGCTTCTTGTTCAGCTGTAAGAACCTCTTTCTCCTCATCTGAGTCGGTGAGAGGGATGAGATGGTCATCATCTTCATTCATAGAGGGGCTAATCACATTGGAGGATTTAGCCTTGTTCTTCTTTTTCTTTGCTGATGTGCTTACCCATTATTGGTCTTCAAGCAAGTCGGAATAGATCCACATTCTCTCTCCTTTCGGAGTGGTAAAGGGTACCAACCCTTTCTCTTTCTGACCATGTAGGTCAATATTTTTTAGATGGAGTTCTCCCTTAGGGATAGAGGTGACACCGTTAGGAGCTGTCACAGGTGGAAAATCTTCAAACTAGACCGATATCATGTTGGTGGATACAATATTCTATTCTGACTTTAGCTTGAGCACATCATTGTCAACCAATGCTTGCAGGATATCCTTAAAGACGTAGCACCTCCTTGATGGATGTCCCAGCTTTCTGTGATAGCAGCAGTAATTGGGATCATACACTTTTACTACCTCTTCAGGTCTCTTCACTTCGAGAAGTTTCAACTTATTGTTCTTCCAAAGTAGCTAGAATGGAGTGTCCACATGGTCCTCTTTGAAAGAGTACTGTTTGTGTGACGCCCCAGGGTTCACACAAGGCTGCAGTCCCAGGTGAAACCCGGATTGTCAAACCTGCCAAGCACCAACCACCATGCTATGACAAGTTTCACCATCACAATCACTACCTCTCTAGTGGAAACAATAAATAGGTGAAGGTTGTAGGCGTATAAAATTGCCTATAAGTCCCTTAGCTTAGCTCGGCACGATGATTCGACAAATCAACGGACGTTCGAGCAACGAAGCGAACTAACGAGGCTACGAAGCCAACGAACGGCACGCAAGCAACGGAATACGTTCGCGTGCGGGACCAAACCAACGGTTCGGAAAGTTAACGAGTCGTCCAACAACAAAACGGACCTGAACTCAAACACCGAAGCGGACCTACTGCCAAATGAAGATTCGGGCAATCGAATCAAGACCCGAACAAATCAACGAAAGTTCGAGACGACGAAGCACATAAGCGAAGGAACACGTTCGCACGTGGAATCAAACCAACGTTTTGGGGAATCACCGAGTCATCTAAACAAGAGCGAACTCGGTGATATAACGATCGAATCAAGATCAATCCCGGACTCGAACTCAGAAACGGATTAACTGCCATATTTGGAATCAAGTCAATGAGTCGATTCCAGAAACCGAATCAAATCCGAATGACGGAGAACCGGAAACACCTGAAAATGACGAAACGAACCAACACCCGGGAACTCGTCCGTGGCCGAGCCACCCCTGGGTGGCTCGGCCATGGCCGAGCCACCTAGGGGTGGCTAGGCTCAGAACTGTGCATATGCACAGTTCTGAGTGCCTATAAATAGGCCAGGTGTTTGTTCATTTGGGAGGACTTTTCTAAAACTTCTGAAGAGCCGAAACTCTGTCGGATTGCGACCTCAACTCGGATTGTGAAGGCTTGAAGACTTGGATTCCCAGATCTACGTCATTCTACTCCGGATCTAAGCTTGGTTCTTAGATCCCGAGATTTGAGCGAGCGTTTCCTTGGTGAAACGATCCCTCCCGGCTATTATCTCCTTGGTGGGATAATACCCGTTATACCACGTAGATCTGTTCGGATCGAGATTGCGCGGTGGTCCACGGTAATCAACCCCGGCACAGGCAAACAACCCACAAAAGCGAGGGACCGTAAAACAGGAAACTCGTGATTTGTTCAGAGAAAAATTTTAATTTTTGTTTCTTTGTTTTGATTTTCATTGTAAACCGGATCTTATAAAAAGACCGGATCTTTCTGTAACTCATAAAGTTGTTCTTTAAGATAGCAATGACGTCATCAATGAAGAAAGCACCAATTTTTCACGCGAACAATCTGGCGACCACAGTGGATCAGGATGAAGAGTTTCGTCCTCCTCGCCAGGCGAGACCTTCGATCCCCATTGCTAGGCGGAAGAGATTAGCCCGTAAGCCGCGTGCAGCTTCCCAAGCTTCTGATATGGACCTGGCTGGCGATGATCCTGCCAGTGACGGAGGTAATATCCATCCTGTGAACCATTCTCTTGGTTATTCGGAACATTGACTCACGCTCTTCTATCTCTATATAGGAGTGCGTGGAGAGAATGAGATGAGTCCCGATCCCATTCCCGTGTCTCCCGATGAGTTTGACCCACTACCTCATGAAGAGAGGCCTACCGGGGTTGCTGACATTGGAGAGGAGATCAATGTAGGACCCGATTCCATGAATCCAGGTACATCTAACACTGACACTGTATTTCTTTAGATAATACATCAACGAATTTGTGTATCTTCTAACTGTCCTCTACTTCTTGCTCCTTCAGATAACTTGCAGGAGGCGAATCCTGGAAATGAGGAGGCTGATGCCCCCGTGAGAGGTAACTCCTTTCCATTAGTTGTAGTCTCTTCATTCTTCTTTGGCACTTATATTCTTTTACGTCAGATTTCTCCATCGATGACTTTGACGAGGGAAGCTTGTTTGTGGACACTCCTATGATGCGCTACATATATAGCTCTCCTCAGATCGATGACCAGTTACTTGGGGATATGTTTTCTGAGCCCGCCTTCGCTAAAAATCCCGAGGATGGTTCCTTTGAAGGTATGTGTTTCTTTCTGAGTTAATTATAGGACTAGCCAATCTTGACTAATGCAACTATAATGTAACGCCTCTGCGAATTCTGTTTTGAATCTGGCAGGAGCTTTTGTTGAGAAAGACCCTATCGAGCCGACTGTGAGACTAACCACACCAGTTGATGCACCTACAGCCGTTACACCTCCACTACCCCCAGCGGCTCAAGGGGAAGAAGGTATAAGTTAACTCATTGAAGAGTGTTATTCCTTTTTCTTATTAAGACTTTTGACGGACTTCTCCTTTTTTTTTTGTGTAGGGCGTTCTTCTCGTCTTCATGTCTTAGTGAGGGAGTTGTTATCTGACGACGATCCTGACAAGGTCGTCATCTGCATAGAAGTTCGCTCCTTCTTCTCCTTTGTGAATGCCATGATTGGCAAGATCTTTCACGGAGGACTTTCGCTTCTCTAGTTTAAACCTCTCCTTAATTCCAGGATCAATTTGATAAGGGAAGCAGGATACCCAGATTTGGCGAAGGCCATAGTTGACGATCTCGACTGCCTAGAGCATGAGCTTCGGATGTTTCGTGAGCTTCGAGATACCGGTGCCTCTTCCTTCATTGCTGCTGAGTTGGAGACTCGTTTACAGTTACTGCGCGAGACTCAGCTTCTTGCTAGTCTTGAGGTTCAGGCACAGCAAGACCGAGTAGCTCGAGTTGAGACCGGCCTTGCTACCAGATTATCTTCACTTGCCGAGCTTCGCTCTTCTATTACTTTTTGTGGGACCAAGATAGATCAGCTTAGGAGAGAACTCCACGAAGAAGAGGAGACTTTTGGCATTCTTCAGATGACAGAAGCACAGGACCAGCAGACCTGTACGGCTTTGTCCGATGAGTTGAAGTCTTTGAAGCAGAGGCTAGTCGAGATCGAGGAGGCTGCTGCGAAGACTTCGACCGCCACCGAGGAGTCCCTTAGGGCTGAACTTAGGCAAGCTTATGATGAGAAGCTGTCTAAGGTCAGTCAGCAGATTTTTAGCCACGGGCTTGATGTGTGATTTTGTTTGCTGAGTGTTTTGACTCTTGACTCTTTTAGTGAATTTCCTTTTTATCTTTATTATGATTCGTCATTCCGTTTGAAATGATTGACCACAATACACATAGGATTTTTGGCAAACCCTCAGCCATCAACGGATTTGGTTAGCCTTTACCGACTACCGTTTGAGTCGGGCTAGCATGCGAATTATTTGAATCCGCTCGCATGTAACGTTGTGCTCAGAGATTGAATTCTCTGAGACTTTGTGCTATGATGTCGAATACATAGACTT
The DNA here is from genome assembly GCA_022839385.1 of Asparagus kiusianus. Classification (NCBI taxonomy): domain Eukaryota; kingdom Viridiplantae; phylum Streptophyta; class Magnoliopsida; order Asparagales; family Asparagaceae; genus Asparagus; species Asparagus kiusianus. The sequence continues at coordinate 131,108 of BQKN01063429.1, forward strand.
CGCCATTGTTACGGGAATAGGCTACCCGGCGACACGTGTGAGGTGTTGGCTTTAGGATTTTTGGCCAACCCCCAGCCTCTAACGGATTTGATTAGCCTTTACCGACTACCGTTTGAGTCGGGCTAGCATGCGGATTATCTAAATCCGTTCCGCACGTGACGTTAAGCTAAAAGAGTTAACCTTTTTAGTGCTACGATATTGAATACGTAGACTTCGTCTTTCTCCTGTGAAAAGACTAAACAGCAACGTGTATGAGACGTTGACTTAGGATTTTTAGCAAATCCTCAGCCTTCAACGGATTTGATGTGCTCTTACCGACTACCGTTTGAATCGGGCTTACATGCAGATTATCTTAATCCGTTCCGCATGTGACGTTGTGCTAAAGGAATGAACTCCCTTAGACTTTGTGCTACAACTTCGAATATGTAGACTTTGCCATTGTTATGGGAATAGGCTACCCAGCAACGTGTATTAGACGTTGGCTTATCCCTACTTAGGCTTTGGGACAAAGGGCCCCAGAGTCAGACTCTGGTATCTTTTTCTACGGATAAAGACCAAACCGGCGACGCGTGTTAGGCGTCGACGTATCCTTTCTTAGGATTCAGGATAAAATTCCCCATGCGTGTGAGGCATGGATTTCGGTGTTATTAATAACAACCTGCCACAATGTTGAATATGCGGACGGGTGTTCTTTTTAACGGTTAAGAACTAACTGGCCGCGCGTGTTAGGTGCGGACTTATCCTTACTTAGGTTTCAGGATAAAATACCCCAGAATCGAACTCTGGTGTCTTTTTTAATCGGAAAAAGACTAAACCGGCAGCGCGTGTTAGGCGCAGACTTATCCCTGCTTAGGTTTCGGGATAAAATACCTAGGATGAATCCTAATTTTATAAGTTTTGGAAAAGGAGTTGGTGTGGGAAGGAAGAATTTTATATTCTATTCCCTGAACAAGGAAGGAAGAATTTTATATTCTATTCCTTGTTTCTGGAAAGGAAGAATTTTATATTCTATTTCCAGTGCAAGAAGGAAACTAGAAGCGGGATTTCCACTCCGAGAATCCGGAAGATCTAGATAAACTTACCTTTTATAGGATTGGTTATCTGATCGAAAGATGAGTTCTTCGTTTATCGAAGTGAAATTTCTACTTCGGTTATAACCATGAGAAGGTTTAACCAAAGAGAAAGGAAAGGGAGTTCCTTCGTTTATTGAAAGGGGACTCCGAATTGAGATTGGACCTTTTTGGTGAACTCACTGTCAACTGAAATTGATCAGTGAGGGATTTTGGTGGTTTGAATTTGGGTTATCCTTTAGAATATTAAGTGAAATATCCTTCAAGGAACTTCCCGATAAATGAGTTGTCCTGAACGTACTAGGGATAGTACTTTTTCAAAAACTTCCCATTTATTGGCATTAATTGCCTATCACCCTTTAGAGAAATTAAGCGATAAGCGCCGTTCGAATAGACTGTGTCTATTACGAACGGTCCTTCCCACTTAGGTTCGAATTTACCTTTCTTCTTGGAGGTGAGTATTATTGGTCGGCGAGCAGCGAGGACTAGATCTCCTTCCTTAAAGCTTCTTTGGCGGACTCTTTTGTCAAAAGCCCTGGATATCCTAGCCTGGTAGAACTCGATGTTTTGTTGAGCTTCCAAGCGCTTTTCGTCCAACCTTTCGAGTTCCTCGAGACGCTTTTGATGCTGCTCTTCGGTCGTCATCTCTGTTGCGAGAGCGATCCGAAGGGAAGGAATTTGAATCTCCAACGGTAGCACAGCTTCACATCCGTACACCAGAGAATATGGAGTGGCTCTTGTAGGAGTGCGTATTGTGGTGCGATAAGCCCAGAGCGCTTCGCCGAGTTTATCGTCCCAATCTCGCTTATTGGTCTTCACCAGCTTTGACAGGATCTTGATGATCGTCTTGTTGAAAGCCTCAGCTAATCCGTTCGCAGCGGGGTAATAAGCTGTCGACGAAACGTCCTGAATTTTGAATTTGTCACAAAACCTGATGAAGGCGTTGCTTATGAATTGCGGACCGTTGTCATGAATGATCCGCCTCGGCACGCCGTGTCGGTATATGACGTAATGCTTGATGAAGTTGATGACGTTGTTCGTCTTCACTTCTTTAAGCGGAATGGCTTCAGCCCACTTTGAAAAGTAGTCGGTGATAGCGAGAATAAATCGATCACCCTTGACTGAAGGAGGAAAGATAGGACCGACAATATCCATACCCCATGTCTCGAATGGCCAAGACGTGGTTGATGTGTGTAATCGCTCCGGAGGTTGGTGCATATAATTTGCATACACTTGACAAGCATGACATTCTCGGGCGTACTCGATTGCGTCACGAACCATTGTTGGCCAGAAATATCCCATTCTTCTGATTCGATCATACAGCTTGGGACCAGGCTGATGCGCACCGCATTCTCCTTCATGTGCTTCCTTAAGAACTTCTTTTGCTTCTTCGTTCGAAAGGCATCGGAGAAGCAAATTATCATACCCCCGGCGATATAGCGTGCGGGTCTCGGTATTGTAAAAGAACCGCGGAGCTCTTCGGCGAATAGATTCTTTTTCTTTTGCGTCCTCTGGCAAAATACCGTATTGGACGTAATCGATGATGGGAAAACGCCATTCTCGGGACTCGGACCCGATTTGGGTTGAGTTCACCTCTTTGGCGTTCTCGTTTTTATCATCCTCCTCTTCAACCTCTATATCGTATATAGGTATGCAGAGTTGGTGTGATCTTACTGTGACTAGCAGTTCAGTTTCGGGCGGTTGCGCGAGTGATTGAAGATGAACAATGGGCCGGATCGTCATCCAAGAAGAAGTCCAAAGGGAAAGGCAAGTCTTGTTACGGAGTTTCTGCCATCCCAGGAGAAGATGACGAAAGAATCCCAGCTTTCCCACTTTCCGACGAGGAGCAGGAGGTCTTCGCAACCCGGAGTGGAAATGAATACCACTTCAAATATCCATCCCCGGGTGATCAATTTGCTGAGCAGGGGGTGACAAAACGAGGACCAGCCAAGACTCTCACAGAGCTGGGGGTGATTGCAGTTCCCAAACCGGTTGAAGATGCTCGACGGAACCGGTTGACAAACAGAAAGAAAAGAGGCCCGAGGAGGTTCAGAATCCGAAGCAGTCTCGTTTCAGTCGTCCGATTGGAAAAGACAAACCGGAGAGTTCAAAAAATCCGCGTGCCTTCGACATCATGGCTCAGCTGGCCAATATTCCAGCACGGATAACGCTGTACGAGCTACTACGGTTGTCCAAGGAAACTAGAGAAGCCTTACAAGAGGCCTTGGCCGATTCAGAGGCGTTCCTTACCAGGATCAAGCCAGCACCTAAGGAGCTAGAATTGTTAGCCCAACAGTGTAACGTGGTAGCTAAGAACCTTCCCTGCATCACCTTCACCAAAGAGGACATGCAGACGAAGAATTCAAATCATGATCGGCCCCTATATTTCGTCGGGTACATTGGCTCCAGTGAAGTTAACCGAATCCAAGTGGATCCGGGTTCCGCTGTGAGTATTATGCTACTTCGACTAATGCACAGCCTTGGCATTCCAGTCAGCAAGTTGGCGTCTACAGGCACAGTCATCTACGGATTCAACACCAGCGGGTCAAGACCTTTGGGTAAAATCCGGATAAAGTGCCAAATGGGCGATTTAAAGATGGAGGTCACGTGCTACGTGATTGATGCTGAGACATCCTATAACTTACTATTGGGTCGGCCTTGGATCCATAGTAATGTTATAGTTCCCTCCACTCTACATCAGTGTTTGAAATATGTCGACACTGATGGAAGAGTTAGGACGGTGGTCGCGGATAAGCAACCATTCAAAGGGTATGAGAATTACTTCACAGATTCTCTCCTTTATGGTAATGAATCCAACACGGAACCATCGATCCAAGGCACGGACAGCGGAGAAGAAGCTGATTCCGAAGCCGGATTAGATTACAATAGTGGTTTTGTTTTGAATGACATTGTACCCTTTGTAATCAATCTCGATGACGAACAGTCGTCAGACGGCGGTTGTAACTGGCAACTTGCCGATATTGAAATAAATCCTGGTTTAGAGTACTCCTTGTCTCTTGATGATGTGATAGAAGGATTATACAATAATCCCGATCTATGTATGCCACTCCGATCATCGTATGTAACGAAGAAACACCCCCAGCATTCCTTCGGAACAACTCAGATTATTCCTGCCAAAACAGGAGGACAAAAAGAAGTGATCTACGGTAAAGGAGAAAATCGTCCGTTGCCGGATCATTTCCTAAGAGAAGATGAAGACGATGACAAATCTGGTCTTCACCTATCAAAGTATAGTCCGGAAGCGCGTACGCTCATGGAAAAACAAGGATACGACTTTACACTCGGAGAAGGTTTATACTTCGATCGAGGTTCCCGTGCCCCAGTCAAAATGGCATATGTCCCGAAAGGGAAACCGGATAATTATTACCGTCACAGGAGAGGCCTAGGCTATGTCTCATCAGATGACGAATGTGGTTGGCAAATCATCGATCAAATTGCTAACAAAGCTAAGGATGGGTACTTGCCAGACTCTTCAGCTGAGGATTCCGACACAAGTTTGGGAGAAATGTTCAAAACCTTAATGTCGAACATGACTACAGCTGATCCATCTACAATGGAAGACGACGATCAAATGCTAACGTGGGAGGACCCATGGGTTCATCACCTAAACATGCAATATGGTGATAGGTTCGAACAGAGAGAGCCACCCACCGAAGACGAAGTAGTCCAAATCAATATGGGTGACGAAGCCAATCCAAAGCCCATATTCATCAGTGGCAGTCTTCCCCCAGATGAAAAGGAAGAGTTAATTGCCTTGATCAGAGAGTACATTGATGTCTTCGCCTGGAACTATGAAGACATGCCAGGGCTTGACCCCAATGTGGCAATGCACCGCCTCGACATCAAGCCGGATGCCAAACCTGTCAAGCAACAGCAAAGACGGTTTCGTCCGCAGATCATGGAAGCCATCGAGGCTGAGGTTAAGAAGTTGATCGACTCAGGATTCATCCGAGAGGAACAACATCCAGACTGGCTAGCCAACATCGTTCCCGTCATGAAGAAGAATGGCAAGATCAGGATTTGCATCGACTTCAGGAATTTGAATAAAGCATGTCCAAAAGATGATTTTCCTCTCCCGATCACGGATGTCATTATCGATAATACATGCGGGTTCGAGAGAATGTCCTTCATGGACGGCTTTTCGGGGTATAATCAAATCAAGATGCACCCGGACGACGAGAAACATACAGCATTCAGAACGCCCCTCGGTGTCTTCTGCTACACGGTGATGCCGTTCGGTCTGAAGAATGCAGGTGCTACATACGCAACGGAGCAGGTTAACGAGGCGACGAAGCCAACAAATCGCACCCAAGTATTGGAATGCATCCACTCGCACGCGGAATCAAACCAACGTTTCGGGGAATCACCGAGTCATCTAAACAAGAACGAACTCGGAGGAATCACGATCGAATCAAGATTGGTTTCGGACTCGAACTCAGAAGTGGGTTTACTGCCAAATCAGGAATCGGATCAAAATGAATCGAATCCGAACAAGTCAACCACACAACCGAATCGAAGTCCAAATCAACAACGAATCGGAACCGGAAACACCGGAAAACCCGAACGACGGAACCAAAACGCCCGAGGGGGCTC
>BQKN01063429.1:154505-165438 GCA_022839385.1 Asparagus kiusianus
GAATCGAACTCTGGTGTCTTTTTTAATCGGAAAAAGACTAAACCGGCAGCGCGTGTTAGGCGCAGACTTATCCCTGCTTAGGTTTCGGGATAAAATACCTAGGATGAATCCTAATTTTATAAGTTTTGGAAAAGGAGTTGGTGTGGGAAGGAAGAATTTTATATTCTATTCCCTGAACAAGGAAGGAAGAATTTTATATTCTATTCCTTGTTTCTGGAAAGGAAGAATTTTATATTCTATTTCCAGTGCAAGAAGGAAACTAGAAGCGGGATTTCCACTCCGAGAATCCGGAAGATCTAGATAAACTTACCTTTTATAGGATTGGTTATCTGATCGAAAGATGAGTTCTTCGTTTATCGAAGTGAAATTTCTACTTCGGTTATAACCATGAGAAGGTTTAACCAAAGAGAAAGGAAAGGGAGTTCCTTCGTTTATTGAAAGGGGACTCCGAATTGAGATTGGACCTTTTTGGTGAACTCACTGTCAACTGAAATTGATCAGTGAGGGATTTTGGTGGTTTGAATTTGGGTTATCCTTTAGAATATTAAGTGAAATATCCTTCAAGGAACTTCCCGATAAATGAGTTGTCCTGAACGTACTAGGGATAGTACTTTTTCAAAAACTTCCCATTTATTGGCATTAATTGCCTATCACCCTTTAGAGAAATTAAGCGATAAGCGCCGTTCGAATAGACTGTGTCTATTACGAACGGTCCTTCCCACTTAGGTTCGAATTTACCTTTCTTCTTGGAGGTGAGTATTATTGGTCGGCGAGCAGCGAGGACTAGATCTCCTTCCTTAAAGCTTCTTTGGCGGACTCTTTTGTCAAAAGCCCTGGATATCCTAGCCTGGTAGAACTCGATGTTTTGTTGAGCTTCCAAGCGCTTTTCGTCCAACCTTTCGAGTTCCTCGAGACGCTTTTGATGCTGCTCTTCGGTCGTCATCTCTGTTGCGAGAGCGATCCGAAGGGAAGGAATTTGAATCTCCAACGGTAGCACAGCTTCACATCCGTACACCAGAGAATATGGAGTGGCTCTTGTAGGAGTGCGTATTGTGGTGCGATAAGCCCAGAGCGCTTCGCCGAGTTTATCGTCCCAATCTCGCTTATTGGTCTTCACCAGCTTTGACAGGATCTTGATGATCGTCTTGTTGAAAGCCTCAGCTAATCCGTTCGCAGCGGGGTAATAAGCTGTCGACGAAACGTCCTGAATTTTGAATTTGTCACAAAACCTGATGAAGGCATTGCTTATGAATTGCGGACCGTTGTCATGAATGATCCGCCTCGGCACGCCGTGTCGGTATATGACGTAATGCTTGATGAAGTTGATGACGTTGTTCGTCTTCACTTCTTTAAGCGGAATGGCTTCAGCCCACTTTGAAAAGTAGTCGGTGATAGCGAGAATAAATCGATCACCCTTGACTGAAGGAGGAAAGATAGGACCGACAATATCCATACCCCATGTCTCGAATGGCCAAGACGTGGTTGATGTGTGTAATCGCTCCGGAGGTTGGTGCATATAATTTGCATACACTTGACAAGCATGACATTCTCGGGCGTACTCGATTGCGTCACGAACCATTGTTGGCCAGAAATATCCCATTCTTCTGATTCGATCATACAGCTTGGGACCAGGCTGATGCGCACCGCATTCTCCTTCATGTGCTTCCTTAAGAACTTCTTTTGCTTCTTCGTTCGAAAGGCATCGGAGAAGCAAATTATCATACCCCCGGCGATATAGCGTGCGGGTCTCGGTATTGTAAAAGAACCGCGGAGCTCTTCGGCGAATAGATTCTTTTTCTTTTGCGTCCTCTGGCAAAATACCGTATTGGACGTAATCGATGATGGGAAAACGCCATTCTCGGGACTCGGACCCGATTTGGGTTGAGTTCACCTCTTTGGCGTTCTCGTTTTTATCATCCTCCTCTTCAACCTCTATATCGTATATAGGTATGCAGAGTTGGTGTGATCTTACTGTGACTAGCAGTTCAGTTTCGGGCGGTTGCGCGAGTGATTGAAGATGAACAATGGGCCGGATCGTCATCCAAGAAGAAGTCCAAAGGGAAAGGCAAGTCTTGTTACGGAGTTTCTGCCATCCCAGGAGAAGATGACGAAAGAATCCCAGCTTTCCCACTTTCCGACGAGGAGCAGGAGGTCTTCGCAACCCGGAGTGGAAATGAATACCACTTCAAATATCCATCCCCGGGTGATCAATTTGCTGAGCAGGGGGTGACAAAACGAGGACCAGCCAAGACTCTCACAGAGCTGGGGGTGATTGCAGTTCCCAAACCGGTTGAAGATGCTCGACGGAACCGGTTGACAAACAGAAAGAAAAGAGGCCCGAGGAGGTTCAGAATCCGAAGCAGTCTCGTTTCAGTCGTCCGATTGGAAAAGACAAACCGGAGAGTTCAAAAAATCCGCGTGCCTTCGACATCATGGCTCAGCTGGCCAATATTCCAGCACGGATAACGCTGTACGAGCTACTACGGTTGTCCAAGGAAACTAGAGAAGCCTTACAAGAGGCCTTGGCCGATTCAGAGGCGTTCCTTACCAGGATCAAGCCAGCACCTAAGGAGCTAGAATTGTTAGCCCAACAGTGTAACGTGGTAGCTAAGAACCTTCCCTGCATCACCTTCACCAAAGAGGACATGCAGACGAAGAATTCAAATCATGATCGGCCCCTATATTTCGTCGGGTACATTGGCTCCAGTGAAGTTAACCGAATCCAAGTGGATCCGGGTTCCGCTGTGAGTATTATGCTACTTCGACTAATGCACAGCCTTGGCATTCCAGTCAGCAAGTTGGCGTCTACAGGCACAGTCATCTACGGATTCAACACCAGCGGGTCAAGACCTTTGGGTAAAATCCGGATAAAGTGCCAAATGGGCGATTTAAAGATGGAGGTCACGTGCTACGTGATTGATGCTGAGACATCCTATAACTTACTATTGGGTCGGCCTTGGATCCATAGTAATGTTATAGTTCCCTCCACTCTACATCAGTGTTTGAAATATGTCGACACTGATGGAAGAGTTAGGACGGTGGTCGCGGATAAGCAACCATTCAAAGGGTATGAGAATTACTTCACAGATTCTCTCCTTTATGGTAATGAATCCAACACGGAACCATCGATCCAAGGCACGGACAGCGGAGAAGAAGCTGATTCCGAAGCCGGATTAGATTACAATAGTGGTTTTGTTTTGAATGACATTGTACCCTTTGTAATCAATCTCGATGACGAACAGTCGTCAGACGGCGGTTGTAACTGGCAACTTGCCGATATTGAAATAAATCCTGGTTTAGAGTACTCCTTGTCTCTTGATGATGTGATAGAAGGATTATACAATAATCCCGATCTATGTATGCCACTCCGATCATCGTATGTAACGAAGAAACACCCCCAGCATTCCTTCGGAACAACTCAGATTATTCCTGCCAAAACAGGAGGACAAAAAGAAGTGATCTACGGTAAAGGAGAAAATCGTCCGTTGCCGGATCATTTCCTAAGAGAAGATGAAGACGATGACAAATCTGGTCTTCACCTATCAAAGTATAGTCCGGAAGCGCGTACGCTCATGGAAAAACAAGGATACGACTTTACACTCGGAGAAGGTTTATACTTCGATCGAGGTTCCCGTGCCCCAGTCAAAATGGCATATGTCCCGAAAGGGAAACCGGATAATTATTACCGTCACAGGAGAGGCCTAGGCTATGTCTCATCAGATGACGAATGTGGTTGGCAAATCATCGATCAAATTGCTAACAAAGCTAAGGATGGGTACTTGCCAGACTCTTCAGCTGAGGATTCCGACACAAGTTTGGGAGAAATGTTCAAAACCTTAATGTCGAACATGACTACAGCTGATCCATCTACAATGGAAGACGACGATCAAATGCTAACGTGGGAGGACCCATGGGTTCATCACCTAAACATGCAATATGGTGATAGGTTCGAACAGAGAGAGCCACCCACCGAAGACGAAGTAGTCCAAATCAATATGGGTGACGAAGCCAATCCAAAGCCCATATTCATCAGTGGCAGTCTTCCCCCAGATGAAAAGGAAGAGTTAATTGCCTTGATCAGAGAGTACATTGATGTCTTCGCCTGGAACTATGAAGACATGCCAGGGCTTGACCCCAATGTGGCAATGCACCGCCTCGACATCAAGCCGGATGCCAAGCCTGTCAAGCAACAGCAAAGACGGTTTCGTCCGCAGATCATGGAAGCCATCGAGGCTGAGGTTAAGAAGTTGATCGACTCAGGATTCATCCGAGAGGAACAACATCCAGACTGGCTAGCCAACATCGTTCCCGTCATGAAGAAGAATGGCAAGATCAGGATTTGCATCGACTTCAGGAATTTGAATAAAGCATGTCCAAAAGATGATTTTCCTCTCCCGATCACGGATGTCATTATCGATAATACATGCGGGTTCGAGAGAATGTCCTTCATGGACGGCTTTTCGGGGTATAATCAAATCAAGATGCACCCGGACGACGAGAAACATACAGCATTCAGAACGCCCCTCGGTGTCTTCTGCTACACGGTGATGCCGTTCGGTCTGAAGAATGCAGGTGCTACATACGCAACGGAGCAGGTTAACGAGGCGACGAAGCCAACAAATCGCACCCAAGTATTGGAATGCATCCACTCGCACGCGGAATCAAACCAACGTTTCGGGGAATCACCGAGTCATCTAAACAAGAACGAACTCGGAGGAATCACGATCGAATCAAGATTGGTTTCGGACTCGAACTCAGAAGTGGGTTTACTGCCAAATCAGGAATCGGATCAAAATGAATCGAATCCGAACAAGTCAACCACACAACCGAATCGAAGTCCAAATCAACAACGAATCGGAACCGGAAACACCGGAAAACCCGAACGACGGAACCAAAACGCCCGAGGGGGCTCGGCACTGGGCCGAGCCACCCTGAGGTGGCTCGGCTCAGGCCGAGCCACCCAGGGGTGGCTAGGTCCTGTTCTGTGCACGGGGCACAGTTTTGAGCGCCTATAAATAGGCCTTGTGCTCATTTGTTTCGGAGGTTGGATTTTGGGAGGAGGCGAAGCCCTGCTGGATTGAAGACTCAGATCTAAACAAGATTCAAACTTTGAAGGCTTTGGAGACTTGGACTTCCAGATCCGGTGCTCAGCGATCGTCAACGCCAAATAAGGCAGGAGTTCGAGAGGATCGGATCTTCAGATCTACACGATCACACTCCGGATCTAAGCTTGGTTCTTAGATCCCGAGATTCGAGCGGTTGTTTCCTTGGTGAAACAATCCCTCCCGGCTATTATCTCCCTTGGTGGAATAATACCCGTTATACTACGTAGATCTGCCCGGATCGAGATCACGCGGTGGTCCACGGCAAACAACCCCGGCGCAAGCAAAGAACCCACACAAAGCGAGTGACCGCAAAACAGGAGCTCGCGATTCGTTCGACAAACAAGGAAACAAAGTTGTAATCTTTCTTTTATTTTCTTTGATTTTCGTTGTAACCGGATCTTATAAAAAGACCGGATCTTTGTAACGCATAAAGTTGTTAACTAAGATAGCAATGATATCAATGAAGAAAGACATAATTTTTCCCACTGTGGTCGCCAGATTGTTCGCGGGAAACTCAGAAGTGGGTTTACTGCCAAATCAGGAATCGGATCAAAACGAATCGAATCCGAACAAGTTAACCACACAACCGAATCGAAGTCCAAATCAACAACGAATCGGAACCGGAAACACCGGAAAACCCGAACGACGGAACCAAAACGCCCGAGGGGGGTCCGGCCTAGGCCGAGCCACCTCAGGGTGGCTCGGCCATGGCCGAGCCACCCAGGGGTGGCTAGGTCCTGTTCTGTGCACGGGGCACAGTTTTGAGCGAACAATCTGGTGACCACAGTGGGAAAAATTATGTCTTTCTTCATTAATATCATTGCTATCTTAGTTAACAACTTTATGCGTTACAAAGATCCGGTCTTTTTATAAGATCCGGTTACAACGAAAATCAAAGAAAATAAAAGAAAGATTACAACTTTGTTTCCTTGTTTGTCGAACGAATCGCGAGCTCCTGTTTTGCGGTCACTCGCTTTGTGTGGGTTCTTTGCCTGCGCCGGGGTTGTTTGTCGTGGACCACCGCGTGATCTCGATCCGGGCAGATCTACGCAGTATAACGGGTATTATTCCACCAAGGGAGATAATAGCCGAGAGGGATTGTTTCACCAAGGAAACAACCGCTCGAATCTCGGGATCTAAGAACCAAGCTTAGATCCGGAGTGTGATCGTGTAGATCTGAAGATCCGATCCTCTCGAACTCCTGCCTTATTTGGCGTTGACGATCGCTGAGCACCGGATCTGGAAGTCCAAGTCTCCAAAGCCTTCAAAGTTTGAATCTTGTTTAGATCTGAGTCTTCAATCCAGCAGGGCTTCGCCTCCTCCCAAAATCCAACCTCCGAAACAAATGAGCACAAGGCCTATTTATAGGCGCTCAAAACTGTGCCCCGTGCACAGAACAGGACCTAGCCACCCCTGGGTGGCTCGGCCTGAGCCGAGCCACCTCAGGGTGGCTCGGCCCAGTGCCGAGCCCCCTCGGGCGTTTTGGTTCCGTCGTTCGGGTTTTCCGGTGTTTCCGGTTCCGATTCGTTGTTGATTTGGACTTCGATTCGGTTGTGTGGTTGACTTGTTCGGATTCGATTCGTTTTGATCCGATTCCTGATTTGGCAGTAAACCCACTTCTGAGTTCGAGTCCGAAACCAATCTTGATTCGATCGTGATTCCTCCGAGTTCGTTCTTGTTTAGATGACTCGGTGATTCCCCGAAACGTTGGTTTGATTCCGCGTGCGAGTGGATGCATTCCAATGCTTGGGTGCGATTTGTTGGCTTCGTCGCCTCGTTAACCTGCTCCGTTGCGTATGGCTTGGCTTCGGCGTTGGCGGGATAACGGTCGTGCTTGGATACGTCGCTCGATGGTCCTTTTGTTGAATTGGCGTCGTCGAGCTGTGATAAGGGACCTATAGGCAATTTTATACGCCTACAGATATTCAATTGGCTGGTGAACATTAGGCCTGGCTATCTGACTTTTCGGGTGAGGGATCAGTGCTTCATAGAGCCATATCTACCCTGCCGATTCGCTCGCCAGTTTGGCTATGATCAGCTCTACATCGGGAATCCTTGACCCTCCCACCTGCCATTCTCAAGCAACTGTAGCAGGGGAACGGAGTGATCTGTGGCGTTCGGCACCGACATCATATCCGAGCGGTGGAGGACGAACTAGGCCATCAGATAAGCATACGGAAGCTCCACCTTAAGAGTGGGAATCTGACCTGGCAAATCGGTCTCCTTCCGTGTGAAGGCACTAGAAAGCTGTCGAAGTCCTCGGTGAATGTCAGCTACCATCACCGAAAGAAGTGAGAGTTCTTTCTTGTAGGCAAGCTGAACCGCTGGATAGAGTACCTCCAAGGGCAAGGCGTCCCCAGACTGGTATGGAACCACGCACTTCTTCAACCAGATAGCAAGAAAGCCGGCAAGAAGAGTCATCGGTCGGATCGGTGTGGTCGCATGCCATAAGAAAGATCTGAACTTGGTCTTCGCAGGGAAGCCACCCTCAGGACTGCTAGTAGTATAAGAACGAGCGTCAATCTTCTTCAACAGACTGTTCACCTCTGAAGGAGTAAGTGGGGCCAACTCACAAATATCCTCGCCAGAACGGTTCTCCAGGTTCTTGAACAAATAGTTCGCAAACTGCTTCAGACTCACGGAGGCCTTGGTCCTTTTTGCTAAAGGCTCAGACTGTGCTAAAGCAATGTGATAATGACAAGTGAGATCCCATAGAGTCTCATAGCGATCAGGCATGCGATCCTTCAACTGGTCCAATTCATGATTAGAAGGAAAGTACTCCTGGTATAGCATCTGTCCCATGGGCAAGCCAGAAATCCTGTGCATCTCGTGGAGAGCTAAGCCCAACTCCTCCTGCCGGGTCAGAAAAGTGTTCGAGTCTGGATTATATAGCTCGAACAAAGCACAGAAATGCCTCAAACTGACAAGCAAGCCATACATGGTGGCACGAACAGCTGCATACAAACCGCAAGCGTGCAACTCCTCGCTCCATCGGCTCAAGACATATGTCGTCATGCGACTCCACCAAGACTTGTCCAAAGAGTGGACCCAACCATAAATCCTGTGACGAGTCGCAGGCATCTCCCGTCCTAGGATAGCGAGGCGATTCCTCAAGGTCGAGGCAGTGGCGAGAAACTCGTTACGTGGTGGTGCATCTAGTCCCAGCACCCCGGGATGCAATCCGGTGATATGACTCCTGCTCGAGCCAGGAGCTGCCTGATGTGTGACGTAGCCGCAATGGACGCTCTCATGATCCTCCGTCAAGCGCCACGACATCTCCCGTGTCACAGCCTGACGCCTGAGCTCAGTCAATGAGCGATGCCGAGGAATCTCCGGCAAGTATAGGAAGCCACTGCCGGTCTTGTGGAGCCACTGCTCAGCGTCAATGAATACGGCTTCTGGGTCATCGACAGAATCACCAAACAGGAAGTCGCTCTTCCGAAGAGGCTGAGTAGAGCTGGCATCCTTCACAAAAGGCGCATCTGTGATCAGCTGACGAATAGCTCGATGACTACCTTCCCTCACCACCTGGGCAACCTCAGTCGATGTGCCCGAAGCAAACTGAGGAGTAGCTGGAATAGGAGAAGGATCGTCGGAGGTCGAGTAATACTCGCCACGACGCCCACAGACTGCGTGGGACGAGAATGATCCAGAAGGGTACCCCACTGCAAAATAGACAGTTAAACACTGGTTAGCCTCGATTATAAAAGGAAATTGAACTCATCTTACAAATAGTTAAGGTAGAGTCATTGCCTTATAAAGGGTGAGACGATTTGGCCACATTGTGCAATTACAACACAGGGTATGTCGACAACATATCCCTGCCTTATAAAGCGCGATGTAGCGTCAAATCGCCCCCTTCAATTTTGAGATATGGTTTTGACCAAGCAAAACATATCTTTGAAGCGTCGATCCTCACCAACGAGAATCAAGGCTTTTCCCGATTGCCTCGCCAAGGAGAACAACGTGGGGTAAAAATAGACCAATTTGCAAATTTTCAAGAAAAAAAGGGGTTAATTTGCAAAATTCCCGAATATGCCGAAAGCGTCGATCCTCACCAACGAGAATCAAGGCTCTTCCCGATTGCCTCGCCAAGGAGAACAACGTGGGGTAAAAAAGGACCAGTTTGTAAATTTACAAGAAAATAGGGACTAATTTATAAATTTCCAAATACTGCCAAAAATAGCTCACCAGCATAGGAGGGAGGCGCGCCATCAGCCGACATAGCAGGGGAACGACCTCTCGAAGCACGCGACATGACAAGCTGCAAAATAAGTTAAAAGAGGTCAGATCTAGAAAAAAGATCACTTTTTTATCAGATCTACCCCCTTGAAAGATTAACTCGAGGCATCAAATCACACCCTCGACCCTCACATGCGATCCCACAAATGCATAAATTGAACTGAGCATGAAAAAGATCATAATTATGGAGGATTTACCTGAAGAAAGGCTCGAGATCCAATAAAGATAAAGCCTTTTAGGAAACTTTCACCACGTGCTCGAGGGGCCTGAGAGGAATTTTAAAAATCAGTTCTTCGAGGGATTTCTCAGTCAAAGATCCAAAGGAAGACTAGATCTAAGACAACTATCAAGGTTTGAGGGAGAAAGAGTGCTCGAGGGAAAAGAAAAAATCAAAAACAAGGGGGGGGGGGGTTCGGCCGGCCCTAGGAGGAAAAGAAAAGAGAAAAAAAAAGACCCCTTTTATCGGGTGGGCCAAATTGAACCGGACCGGACCAAGTTGAACCGAACCGGACCAGTCCAAATCAGTTCAAAAGAGACTGAATCGAGCATCGAAACGACTTCAAATCAACTGAGGGCCTCATCCTTGGTTTATTCCTGTCTCTCCCTCACATTCGGAAGGAGCGGAAGAATTTTTTGAGCCAAATTACTGCCTTTTTTGGCTCATTTTCAAGCCGGTTCAGCTCATTTTGAATACGGAAATACTCCAATAAGGTATACGAGTATAAACTATTCCCCATTTTTATTGAGAAGTTCCTGGAGAATATTTTTCTAAAAATATTCGTAAGGATAACTCAATAACACGACGCCGGACAACGCGTCGCAAATAAAGACTCAACGCCAACAATCGAGGGTTAGTTGTATGTCGAACCAACAAACACGAGCTAAAGATTGGAAAATCAGGAATCGACTTCAAATTCAAATTCCGACAACGGTCAGACAATAAATGCAGCACCGGAGTCCTTACAAGCATTCGACAAAGCACTAAATAGCCTGAAGGAGTGAAGGAATACAGAACGAAAGTCGTTCCAGGTCCCGTTACACCGACAAAGGGTAGGGGCAATCATATCCAAAGTATTCCAGACTCTTCTATAAAAGAATGAGGCTGGAACACTTTGGAGGGGGTATCTGTAGGCGTATAAAATTGCCTATAAGTCCCTTAGCTTAGCTCGGCACGATGATTCGACAAATCAATGGACGTTCGAGCAACGAAGCGAACTAACGAGGCTATGAAGCCAACGAACGGCACGCAAGCAACGGAATACGTTCGCGTGCGGGACCAAACCAACGGTTCGGAAAGTTAACGAGTCGTCCAACAACAAAACGGACCTGAACTCAAACACCAAAGCGGATCTACTGCCAAATGAAGATTCGGGCAATCGAATCAAGACCCGAACAAATCAACGAAAGTTCGAGACGACGAAGCACATAAGCGAAGGAACACGTTCGCACGTGGAATCAAACCAACGTTTTGGGGAATCACCGAGTCATCTAAACAAGAGCGAACTCGGTGATATAACGATCGAATCAAGATCAATCCCGGACTCGAACTCAGAAACGGATTAACTGCCATATTTGGAATCAAGTCA
>BQKN01063429.1:165538-209894 GCA_022839385.1 Asparagus kiusianus
AGGGTGGCTCGGTGGCCGAGCCACCTCAGGGTGGCTCGGCCAAGGCCGAGCCACCCCTGGGTGGCTCGGCCATGGCCGAGCCACCTAGGGGTGGCTAGGCTCAGAACTGTGCATATGCACAGTTCTGAGTGCCTATAAATAGGCCAGGTGTTTGTTCATTTGGGAGGACTTTTCTGAAACTTCTGAAGAGCCGAAACTCTGCCGGATTGCGACCACAACTCGGATTGTGAAGGCTTGAAGACTTGGATTCCCAGATCTATGTCATTCTACTCCGGATCTAAGCTTGGTTCTTAGATCCCGAGATTTGAGCGAGCGTTTCCTTGGTGAAACGATCCCTCCCGGCTATTATCTCCTTGGTGGGATAATACCCGTTATACCACGTAGATCTGTTCGGATCGAGATTGCGCGGTGGTCCACGGTAATCAACCCCGGCACAGGCAAACAACCCACAAAAGCGAGGGACCGTAAAATAGGAAACTCGTGATTTGTTCAGAGAAAAATTGTAATTTTTGTTTCTTTGTTTTGATTTTCATTGTAAACCGGATCTTATAAAAAGACCGGATCTTTCTGTAACTCATAAAGTTGTTCTTTAAGATAGCAATGACGTCATCAATGAAGAAAGCACTAATTTTTCACGCGAACAAAGGTACAGACGGGTAAAAATAGAAATAGGATAATACTGGATATACACAGAAGAAGCATAAGAAAAATCAATAATGAGCCCAACTGGAATAAAATAGACATATCTCTGAGTCTGAACTGAATCTCAAATACAATGAGTCACATAAACAAAGTCTCACAATAGCTCTCAACTCTATGAAACAAAATACCAATCTAGATTCTGAGATTTATCAACAACATGTGGAGTTCTGTAATAACTACAAAATATGATAAGTAACTAAATGGACAACTAAGAAGTTCCATCAACCTACGACTCTCCGTGCGCCAGACTCGCTGCCTGAAAGGGGGGAAAACAACGAGCGTCAAAGCGCTAGCGAGATCATCACTACCTCTCCCCAGGGGAAGGGGTAGGAGTATATAAGAAAATAGAGTCAGTACATACATATATCAAATCATTCATATAACTCTCTATGAATGAATAACAAATAATCAATGATAAATACTCCAATCTCTAACATAAAGAATAATCATCTCATCTCGAACTACATCCGAGTGACCTGCTCTATAATAAGAGGATATTAACAATTGCTAAAATAAATATATCTGTCATTCATAACGGGTGCATCAAAATCTCAAAGGAAATACCCTATTCGTGGGCAATTTATCATAGAAGTAAAGCCTACAACTGATCAAATATTTATGTGCGCATCATCTAGTACTATAGCGATACTTTTGTAATGCTCGTTACTCAATCGCTCTGCGGCAATAGGGTTTATTATTTTCCTATTCCGGATACATATAATAACGATACTGTTGTAATACTATTACTCAATCGTTCTGCGACAATAGGTTTTATCTCTCTATCCCGGATACATGAAATAACGATACTATTGTAATACTCTTACTCAATCGTTCTGCAGCAAATAGGTTTTATCTCCCTATTTCCGGATACATGAATTAACGATACTTTTGTAATACTCTTACTCAATCGTTCTGTGACAAATAGGTTTTATCTCCCTATTTTCGGATACATGAATTAACTATACTCTTTCATATGTATTCATCAGCTCAACGTGCGACAAAAAGTATGTTAACACAACATAATCTAAGTGTACGTGCACATATCTCGGTGTACGTGTCCATATCTGGTGTTCATCATTATCCCAGATGTTAAACAACTCTTAAGCATTGTATATAACAGTACAAGATCGAAAAACTCTCTCAAAAATAACAAACAACAGCAAAACTCAAGAAACCTTTACGTAATATATCAATTTATTTCAAATCAGCACATCTGCAGTTTTCTGCAGAACATATCATTAGTAAATTGAGAATATATTTCTCTGGACAAACTCTTTTTAAGAATAGTTTTTCGTTTTAAAAACTAGACTCACATAGCTATCATTTGCCACTGATTTTGCTCAGTTTGGAGTTCATATGATATTTCTAATTTCCAGTCAAACATTTTATTTGTGCAGCAGATTTTCTGCAGAACCTATCATCAGTAAATTGAGCATATCTTTCTCTAGGAAAACTATCTTTAGGTATGGTTTTCTTTTTTGAAAACTAGATTCACATATCTTTCAATTGGAATTAGTTTAGTTCAATTTGGATTTCATTTGTTATTTCAAATTTCTAGTTCAATAGTATATATGTGCAGCAGATTTTCAGCAGAGCATAACAAGCATGATAATTTGCACAAGAAATCATATGTAAACCTTCAATCATGCACGAAACTTTAAAACGAAGAATAAGACATCTAAATTCAGATAAACAATGTTTAAATTATTTTTAGATCTTAAAATACTTCTGTAAATTCATGCTTAATCTCTTTAACATTAAAAGACATAGTCTTTATACATATATACAAAAGATCTAATTTTTATACACAAATTAATTGATTAGGCTCTATAAAACTCATTAAAAACTCTTTAAAAATATTTTAAAAACTAGGAGGGGGATTAATAGAGATGATACTCGCCTGGGGTTGTAGGAAAACTTGTTAGAAGCAACGTCGAAGGAGATCTCCACTCCAAAAACCAAAAATCAACAAAAACCCAACTTGAAAGCCTCCAATCTTCTCCAAGAATTTAAAATAGGGTTTATGGGGGTTTGGTGGCTGTTAGGGTTTTTAGATATGATAAAATAAAGGAATTTTTGTGAAAAGTACATGTATTTATAGAGGCAAACCCGAAACAAACCTGTTAGACCCGAACCAGGAAACCTAGTCTGACTAGGAAAATACCCCTTCGGTATTTTAGCTGTAACTTTCTCATCTGACCTCAGAATGAGGTGATCTAAGACTTGTTGGAAATATGTTGAAGAGACCTACAACTTTGGTCTGTTATACTTTTCCAAATTCTAACTACATCGGTGTGAAAAAATATAAAAACCCATAACTGATCATTATTCCCAGATTTTCACTCTTGGCCTTTGTGCATGTTTTGTGCATTTGCACTCATATTTTCACAAATATACATTGAATTAATCTCAAATCAATTCTTATCATATCCAAATATCAAAATATATTATTTTTCACCATATAACATATTTATCATTATTTATCATAAAATATTCAAATTTACGGGGTTTTACAGTTTGGGTTCTCTACGCTTACTTGATGGCTTACCCTGCTTAGCAGGTGGCACTCGAGTATTAGTATCAATGGTCAGAGTATCCTTTCCCTTCATTCGGGGAGCATTACCTTGACTGCATTGCACCGGTTGCTTCGGTTTGCTTGTCTCTTCAGCTCTGACCCGTGCTACAATTTCTTCTGCTTGTTCTCCTTGGAAGACGAGTTGTTTTCAGGAGTGACATTCTACAACCCCTATTTGAGCTAAGAGATGGGTTTGTAAATTGTACCGACAGATTTCCATTAGCGTAGATTATGTCATGCCCGACGGATATCGCAAAGCCATGCTTCGAAATCTCTCGATGAAGGCTTTGATAGACTCTCCCTTCCTTTATTTTGTGGCAAGAAGGGTAGGGATGGTGACCTTAGTGTCATCTTCAAAGAACCTGACCAGGAATAACCTCTCTAGATCCATCCACTTCTGAATAGATCCAGCAAAAAGTTTCATAAACAATTCAAAGGCAACCCCCTTGAGGGTGCTAATGAACAAACGAGTCAATATGCATCATTTGATATCACATATCTAATCTGTGACTTGAAGTAGTAGATATGGGTGATCCTATGCCATCAAAAGCTTGGAGAGTCGGGGCCTTAAATCTCGGTGGACAGGGAGCTACATCCATTTAGCGGGATAAGGACTCATAACTCTTTCTTGGATCTCACTTCTATTGGCAATGACATTGAGACAGGCTTCCAATTCTTCCATCTTGGCCGACTGAGGATTCTACTCATTCTTAGCTTCTTTTTCTTCTTTAGAGAAAGATTCCACATGATGAGTCTCTTGATCCATAGTCTCATTCACTTTTTGTTTCCCTTTCGACGTGGACGATCCTCCTTTCCGTGAGGATTCATGACGGATTGAGGAGTCAGCTTTTTATGACTGGGCTCTATCTGTAATGATCTGAGCCATTAAATCTTGAAGTTCATTGATAGTCCCTTGTCGGACCTTGAGCACGGCATGCTGCACATCCAGTCTCTTTGTGACATCATCAGGATTGCCTGCCATGTAAGCGAATCTCTCATGTTTCACGAAAGAACTTGATGATTTATACTCTACGATGGCTGAATATTTATTATCAGAATTGGTTCCTTTGGCTAACCTCCGATAATTGACAAGGGGAATGACTCTGTTTGCATCCAAGTACGTTGGTAGATTCCTTCAAACTCGTTCGCGATTTCTCTGACTCTTGGAGAACGATCCATCTCTGAGTCATCAGAACTTAGGACTGATGATTTCCCTCAGCCGATCATATTGATAGTGACTTCTGAATATTCAACTCCTAAAGCTTTGTTCTTGTAGTGATGTCGTCGTTTTTTAGGCCGGGAAACATTTGTCAATCAGTCGAACACTGGTAGTCTATGCGCAAAAGTACAACATCGACATTCTGAGAGGACCACGAAAATTAGTCATTCGTATTGACATGTATGAGCAGCTCGTTGCACCGGTCTTTATCTCGATAAGAGTTCTCTTAGATCAGAGACTTGAGGAATGCCCCCCACTAAACATGAGGTTTGAACTAGAATCCCAGCCCATCAGTAGGCGGGATTGGTTCTTAGTGAAGATGGATCTTAAATCCATTTTATTCTTTTTGAACACGACGAATCACATCACGTTCTAGAGAATAAATGCGAGGGTCGCATTTAGCATTAGAAACGTGAGAGTCATGTTTTGCTTGATGAACACGAAGGTCACATTTTGACTGAGTAACGCAGGACTGAGGTCTACGTTTGGCTGGTGAAACGCTCTCCTGAGGGCCGTGCTTTGTTGGAGCAACACGGACCTGAGGTTCGTATTCTATTTGTGAAACTCTCCCTTGAGGGTCACCTTTTGATTGTGAAACGCTCCCTTGAGGGTCGTGTTTTGATTGTGAAATGTCCTTTGAGGGTCGTGTTTTAATTGGATCACGCGGGGCTCATACTTAGGCTTATCAACACGAGACTCGTGTTCTAAGGTTGAAACGCAAGGTTCTTACTGAGGATCATAAACGCGCAGCTCGTGTTGATTGAGGGATAGGCTTTCTTAGAGATGTGCTCGTCGTAGGGATCTCCTCCTTCATTGAGCAGCATTTTTCTTGGCCTATCTCAAGGCTTTTGCAGCGTCACTATCTGTTTTGATCAAGTTCATCACCGTAATAGGTCTTCTGTGACCCGATACCCGTCATTTTGGTGCGGGTGTAAAATCTTCAACTTGATTAATGAGTTTAACTACAGCTGAGCCTACTCCTTTAGAAGAGAGACTATCCAAGCTATCTATTTCGACGGAGAGGTCCTCCTTTGGTGATTAAGCAACAATTGGAGCTTTAGTCTCCTTAGAGATTTTATGGACCTTGCGCATAGTCTCGGGACTAAGGGATCCGGAGGAGAGTGTCTCCTCGTACTTGACTTGATCAAACTCCACAACAAGGATTTCGATCAGTGAAGCTTGTTCCCAGCAGAGTAGCCATCTTTTGTTTATGGGAAAATTGAAGAAGAAATGAGAATAAAATTCGTATTAATCTCCCTAACTGGCTAAAGAAAAGAATGAATTCAATCTCTTACTATAATCTCTCTCTAAGTGACTTAAAAAATTACAACTCTTCTCTATAGGTATCCCGATTTACAAAAGAAGGAAGGAATCGACGGAGATCATTCCCTTTGTTTAAAATTGGGTTCTTCTTAGTGTCAATGAGAGCTTGATTATTGTATCCCTTTGACACTCCGAATGTTTTGACTCATGGAACACGATCTATTCCCCTTAATTTGATATTAAGGAGAACTTGCAGGGTAAGTTTGGAACTCTTAACGAGTTAAAGAACTCTTAACAAGTTTAAAACTCTATGGAAGAGTTGACATGATCTAACTAAAATCGGTTTACAGCCAAGGAGAAGAAAGCTCCACGAACAGCTCCAAAGGATGCTCAAAACTCTCCAGGATCCGATCCTCCTAAAAATGATCTGCTAGCAGATCTGATTTAAGCTGATATTTTAGCTATTTATAGGGGATTAAGGGGTGTAACTAACCCCTTAAATCGCTCCTATGTGGGTTGTAATCCCCCTTAAATCATGGGAAACGGTTTTAGAACCGTTTAGCTCGTGTTTAAACGAGTCAAACGCGAAATTCATGTTCTAGGAATGATCTCTGCATCTTGGACTTTGGACACTTAGTTGAGCTTTGTGTGTTGAGCCAAGAATGCGGTAGTGAACCCTGCGTTATGTTCTTGGAACGCAGAGGTGAGCTCTGTGTTTTGTTCTTGGAACGTGGCAACTAACTCCGCATTTTGAGTTGAAGAGACTAGTGATTTGTAGTCTCTTCAGTTAGAACATTGCTAATATTATAATCTTCATCTTGGCTCCTTAGAATGTGAGAGTCTCTAATTGTAACTCTTGTTGATGATTGTGAAGGCCGTCGAATCAGAATTTCTATCGATTGTTGTGAAGGCTGTTGAATTATAGTCTTCATCGAT
This sequence comes from Asparagus kiusianus, assembly GCA_022839385.1. NCBI lineage: Eukaryota > Viridiplantae > Streptophyta > Magnoliopsida > Asparagales > Asparagaceae > Asparagus > Asparagus kiusianus. The sequence continues at coordinate 172,234 of BQKN01063429.1, forward strand.
CATTATGAAGTTCTTCAATTTGTAGCCTTCTGGACATTGTCAATTTGTATCCTTCATTATTAGTGTTTGATGGGGATCAACTATTTGGCAAGAATTTTTAGATAGCCTACAGGGGGTATGCCAATCTGTAACTCCTCAATTAGAGTTTATGCTAGCCAATCGTCGATACAACTCGGTCTTCTCTTTGGAAACGGTCTTAGTTAAAAAATCTGCTAGATTTTTATTTGTGTGAATCTTCTATAGCTCAGTTCATCTTTCTCAACAGCTTATCTAAGCCAATGATATCTCACATCAATGTGTTTCATCTTGGAGTAGAATGTAGAATTCTTACTTAAATTAAGAGCACTTTGACTATCAATGAAGACTTGATAATTGTCCTGCTATAAACCTAACTCCTGCAGAAATCTTCTCAACCAAATTATCTCCTTACCGGCTTCTGCATCTACAATATATTCTGCATCTGTTGTAGATAAAGCAACAGACTTCTACAACCTGGACTACCAAGATACTGCTCCCCTTACAAAAGTGAACAACCAACCTGAGGTAGACTTCCTTTGATCGAGATCATCTGCCATATTCGCATCTGAAAAACCATATAATTCTACCTTCAAACTGTCAAAACTCAAACACAATTTGGAACTGCCTTTAAAATATTTTAAGATCCACTTTACACCTTGCTAATAAACTTTCCCTGGATTAGAAAGAAACCTGCTCACAATGCCAACTGCATGAGCTATATCTGGTCGAGTGCAAACCATGGCATACATCAAACTCTGTACAGCTGAAGAGAAAGGAATATTCTCCATCTCACTCTTTTTTTATCTGTAGTTAGGCAAAACTTTTTGCTAAGCTTCAAACGATCAGTAAGAAGAGTACTGACTGACCATGTATCTTTTATGTTGAATCTATCAAGTAGTCGTTCAACATATTTTTCCTGTGATAACCATAACTTCTTGTCTTTCTTGTCACGAGCAACATCCATACCAAGAATACGCTGTACCGAGCCCAAATCTTTCATGCCAAAAGATTTAAATAACTCATTCTTCAGCCCAACGATTATTTGACTATCCTTATCAACAATCAACATATCGTCCACATAAAGTAAAAGGATAATGAAGCTAGAATCTAAAATTCTCCTGAAATATATACACGAATCTACAACTGTCTTCTGATAGCCATGACTCAACATAAAAAAATCAAAATTTCTTGTACCACTACCTGGGTGTCTGCTTCAAACCATAGAGGCTCTTCTTCAACCTCCAAACCATGTATTCTTTTCCATTCACTTCAAAACCCTCCAGCTGCTCCATGTAGATCTCCTCCTCCAAATCACCATGAAGGAATATAGTCTTCACATCAAGTTGCTCAATCTCAAGGTCTAAACTGGCTTCTAACCCCAAGATAACTCTAACGGAAGTCATCTTCAAAATCGGTGAAAAATCTCATCAAAATCAACACCCTTTTTTTGACGAAATCCTTTCACCACTAATCTGGCTTTGTATATCTGAATTTATTTGTAGCCATCCTTCTTTAACTTGAACACCCACTTGTTCTTTAAAGTTTTTCCATCCTTTGGCAAATCCATCAACTCATAAGTATCATTCCTCTCAAGAGACTTCATCTCTTCCTTCATACCCTGAAACAATATGTCCTTGTCTTTAGGAGTATGTGCCTCCTGAAAGCTCTCTGGCTCCCCCTCTTCTATCAGTAAAGAATACTCCAAAAAAGGATATCTCATGGATGGTCTATGCTCTCTAGCTAATCTCCTAAGTTGTGGATCTGTAAACTCTTGCTGCTGGTGATGCTCCCCTGCTGAGGAGCCTCCTGCTCGTGATCCTGATCATCGTCTGCCTGCTCTGGTATCTGACCGTCATCATCAATATCATCATTGTGCACCTGCTCTATATCAGTAGGATGCAACTGTACTGGAGATGAAACGGATGTCATATCTAGAATCTCACTAGCAACACTCTTTGATTGCTCTGCTCTCCTAAGATCTGTAATAGTCTGATCCTCCTGAAAAATCACATCTGCTCGTCTAATAATTCGTCTCTTTTCTAGATCCCATAGTTTATAGCTGAACTTATCTTCTCCATAACTAAGGAAGATGCAAGGAACCGCTCTATCATTAAGCTTCTGTCTCTACTCCTTAGAATGTGTACAAACGCCTTACAACCAAAAACCTTTAGATGAGAATAGGAAATATATTTTCCGAACCAAACTCTCTCTGGAATATCAAAACCTAAAAAAATGAAGGAGACCTATTGATTATGTAGCATGTAGTGCGAATAGCTTCTGCTCAGAAGCTCTTAGGTAACTTCACCATCTTCAACATGTATCTAACTTTGTCCACAATGGTCTTGTTGTACCTCTCTACAACTCAATTATGCTGCAAAATGTTGGGCTCTGTCCTCTAATGCTGAACACCATTCTTGGAGCAATAATCTCTAAACTCAATGGAAGTGTACTCTCCTACATTATCGGTGTGCAAACGCTTCAACTTATTTTTTGTATGCTTCTCTACTATGGCATAAAACTGATGGAAGATTGAAAACATCTGGTCCTTTGTCCTCAATAAGAAGACCCCATAGGCACTAAAAATGCCATGAAAGGAACGAGGGTCAAAACTCACTACAAGCATGACAAGGGTCATCACAATGACGAACCTCGTCTCAACCAGCAAAGCTCATTATTGAAGACGAAACTCATCATTGAAGACAAAACTCAGTCTGAAGTTCATCACAGGGGACAAAGCTACTCTGGAGGATGAAGCTCATCATTAGAGATGAGGTTTGAAGCTCGTCAGTGAAGATGAAGCTTATTATAAAAGACAAAGCTCGTTTGTGAAGACGAAGTTCGTCAGAAGAGATCCATGAGACTTGCTACACAATTGGACTCAGCCATCCAAGATGAAGCTTACCGTATAGCGAAAGTCACTTTGTCAGACGAACCTCGCTATGCAATCGAGGCTCACCTCATCTGACGAACCTCGCTACACAATCGAGGCTCACCTCATCTGACGAACCTCGCCATGCACTGAAGCTCATCTCACCATATGAAGTTCGATTGGAATGGTCTTGAAGACCCAGTCAGCCCACGTGGGTTATATTGAAGGAGTCAGTTACGCTCCTCAGCCCTACTTTCAGCACGTTAGTAATGCACTAGAGGCTTATAAATAGCTGCAAGCAGCTATGAAGAAGACACTCACGTGGAGAGAACAGAGAGTTAGCACTCACATTCTGAGACACTCTTTTGAGATCCGAACCTCAGTTCTTATGATCAAGGGCCAACAATAGCCAAGCACTCAACAGAGGCTCATTGTCTCCTATAATCAGATAGATCTTGTTCTGATCATCAACGAGAAGTAAGCTCAATGCGAGTATCGAGCGAGGCATCTCATCGCCACACAGAATCCACATTAAACAAAGAAGAAGTCGAATCAACCTTCTCCTCTTCTGTACTTGAGAAAGAGCAATTATAAAGAGATTTTTACCATGCGATAAAATCTAATTTCACTACTAAAACAGTCAGGAAAAAGCAATCATTTCATATCTTTTTTAGGATCCAGCAGAAAATGGTGACCATAGTGGGAGCAACCATTATTTCAGATGAATTGGTCGTGGCGCAGTCAAACAAGATCGTCGTGGGAACTAACATCGAGACTCTCGTCATCAAGTTCGACTAGTCCACGTATGAGAAGATCCTCCCCTCTCGTACTCCGAGTCCTACCAATGCACACAAGTGCCGAAAAATCTCTTATGAGACCCTAGCCCATGTGGCTTCTGAGAATTCACCTCGAGTCTTCCTCGGGAAGAAATCTCTACCTCCAAATGTTAAGGCTCTGAAAACTAGCCATCAGGCTAAACAATGGGTTGTTAAGCAACCTCGACAAATGTTGATTGCTGCGGAGCCTGCCGCCAATGTGCTGTCAAGGAGGGCAAGGCATCGTCGATGCCAGATTTAGGCTCGCCGTGAATCCCGCACCTTAGTTTCACTAGATGGCTTCCACTATCAGCCTCAGAATGACATGGTTGGAACTTACAAGAGGCCCGAGACTCGCCCAACCGAGGTGCGTCAAGATAACGAGCTTTGTCCACAGAATGAAGCTCTCCATTATCGCCCAAGTGTCCAAGTGCGCTCAGATGATGAACCTCATCTTCAATACGAGATTCATCCAAGATGACAAGTGCATCCCCCTATCCAAGTTTGCCCCACTGTTAGAGCTAGCCAGACTCCTCTCGTTGTTGAGCCACATTCAAGTGGCCAAATTAAGGTTCGCTGAGATGGCAAGTGCATCCCCTGAATCAAGTTCGTCCAATTGATGAACCTCATATCAAGCATAAGGTTCGTTCAGCCACTCAGACTCGTTAATCTCTAACACTTATAGATTCTTATGTATGCACACTACCGAAAATAACTAGGGGTGGCCCTATTGTTGATCTCTATGATTTCCTGGTTCATAAATACAGTATGAGCCAGATGAAATCTCAATGCAGCTATGAAAAGCTCATCTCTAAAGTACTTGCTAAATGCCAAAGTGGAGGCCCATCATCGATGCCCTCTTTCTTCGAGCGGTTGACTAGACTACAGAAAGCCCCATCATCCAGGAGAAGGCACTTTCATCCCAGGAGACAAGCTCCTAAGGATGACTCTATTGAAGTTACAGTCAACATGATTGGTAGAGGAAAGGGCAAAGGACCAGCTAGTCCTTCCGACTCTTCTGATATTGAATTCTCTCTGGGGATGAAAGAGTTGGTTATCAAGCGAGACAGAATCTTTTAGCGAACCCGCACCTAAACTAGCTCGGTAACTCCATTGGATTACCGACATTTGGCAGATGATACTAATGAGGAGCCTGATAACTCAGCTATTGCCACTTCTTAAGCGTCTAGCTCTGATTAAAGTGAGCATGTGAATGCTCATATGGCTGGAAGTGCAGAGGACTTGGCGAAAAAGCTAGAAGAACAACAAGTTATTTTTCTCCAACAACAAGAAACCATCACGCTCATAAGGGACATGATAGACAAAGTCACCAAGACAAAGGAGAAGAAGAAAAAGAAAACTGCTGGTGAAGCCTCAGGATCAAGACATCGGCGACCTTCACCCGGAACTAGGGAATCTAGCCGTCGAAACCAAGAGAATGCCGATACAAGAGATGAGGATGAAGAAATTCTATGAATTTATTCTGAATCATCAGAAGCTGAATCTAACCCTCGTAAGAAAGAGCGAGTGATGCGGCATAATTATGTACCAAAATTGCAAGTGCACAATTTATCAAGTTATAGTATAAAAAATATCGATCCCACGAGGAAGGTGATTTTAAGAGATTATTAGAAATGGTTCTAATGTTTTGTGCATGACAATTAGGAATAAAGAATAAGTGTGATTGTGATGAGTGGTTGTTTTGATTTATGTATAAGAGATAATAAATTGAATTTTAGAAGAAAGAATCAAAGAATAAATGAAATCACAAGGCAAGAAAGAAGAATGAATAAAATCAAGAAATAAACCAAGAATGAAAAGAAAATTTAAGAAAGTTAAGATGGAGGATTCAAAAGAGGTAAGAAATCTAGAATATAATCCACTAACCAATTTTAATTACAAAATACAAACTATTCTCTTTTTTTCATATTTCAACTTAAATTTATTAAGCATAGATTATCAAACCATTTAAGGAAAGTGTAACCTATCAAATTATCATCTAAGTCAAAATTACTATTCATGATAAGAACAACAACATGATAATAATCCTAAAATTCATAAGCATAACCTATCAAACCATTTAAGATAAGCATAGATTATCAAATTCTTCTTCTACCAATTAGTTCTCTAGTTGATTATCCTAAACATGAACATTTTAAGTGCAAGAGAATAATTCATACAATATAAAGGAAATTAGACTAGTTTCATATAATTCTAAACTTCCTACAAGAATTAAATTCACATCTTTAAGAAAAAACAAGAAAAAGAACTAATTACAAAAAAAAAAAAATCTAAACTATGAACAAGAAATAAATCTAACTACAAAGAAAATAAAAATCTAAACTACAAAATATATTACAAAAATTAAATGCAAGAAAATAAATCTATTCTACAAATTAAAGTGCAAAAAAAATAAAAAGACAAGAAAATAAATCTACACTACAAGCATGAATTTAAATCTAACTAATAAGCAATAAAGAAATTACTAAAAAGAAATAAAAGAGAAAAGAAATGCAAACCTTCAATTTGCTCTTCATCTCCATCCTCATCATTCAACAAAGAGGAGAAAGAACAAATTTAAAGAGGAGAAAAATTATTTTTATTAATTGCAACTAAAGTTATAATTTTTGGAAGGCCTTCTCATTTAAGAGTAGCCCTCCTCTCCAAAAGGAGTTACAAAATTTTTCACACCCTTAACCCCTCACTCTCTACCCCTATTTATAGTAATCTTCAATGAATATGAGCCATTGGATTTGTCTTGAGCCCCAAGCAAAGCAATCTTCACCTTTGAATTTGCTTTTTGTTCTTCTCTAGCCCAAACATAGGAGGCCCAATTGATTTTCAAAAATAAATGAAAATCAAGTTAGCATTATGATCATCAAGTCCGGCCCATTATCTATTTTGCTTGAGCTTGAAATTTCAGCAAGTCCGGCCCATTATCTATTTTGCTTGAGCTTGAAATTTCAGCAAGTCCGGTCTCCAAAAAATGCAGCACTAGTTCGGCCCATTGATTCATTTGATTTTCAAAAGAAAATCAAAATCTCCGGCCCATTCAAAATCCTGCAGTCCAGTTCATCCGGCCCATTCACAAATCCAATTTGGAGCTTCATTTGTATATTTATTTGTTGATGGGCTTTGGGCCTTCATTTGCTTGATGCTCTTTGGGCTTCAATCATTTTCTTCTTTTAAGCTTTTGCTTCATGGGCTTCTAAAATGCTACAAAATAGAGAAGAGAGATTTTGAGAGGTTTTTACATTTAATAATATTTATTTATATTTCATTCAATTATGTGCAAACTAATCTAACAACAATTATTAATTGTATATTTATTCATGTAAAATAGATAATGAGGATATAAAATTATAATAAAATATGATTATCAGCGAGACCAGATGTAGGATGACTTCTAGAAGTAGCTAGATGAACTGAAGCTTCAGGTAAACTTCAAGGAATTGGGGGTGACTAGGTCATACCCCTCTGAATAGGATGTCATCCTCTATCCTCCGAAGTTCAAGCTACTCAACCTCCTGCAGTTTGATGGTAAGAGTTCTCCTACCCAGTTATTTACTACTTCCTAGTGCAAACTGGATACATAGTGCGGAATGATCACGTTATGATTTGACTGTTAATTAGTACCTTCAAAGGGGACACTTTTAAATAGTTCTGTAGATTAGAGCCTGGATCCATCACTTGCTAGAAGGACATGGAAAGGCTCTTCATAGCCTGATTTTTCAATGATAACACAGAAGTATCAATGGCCACCCTACAAGCTGAAAAGTAGAAGAAGACAGTCCGTCAGTGACTTTATCAAAAGATTTAGGAACCAATTACTGTATTCTCAAGATCAGGTCTCGGAGGCTACTCTCATCGAGATGTGCCGAAACAATCTATCCATTAATATACTATCCAAAATGAGCATCGTCAAGGCACGTTCGTGGAAAGACTTGATCTGGCAAGGAGAATAAGTTGAGAGCATGCTCAAGAGGATAGATGTTGAAGAGCCTCGGGAGTCTCATCCTAGAAGAGGGGGTAACCAAGGCAACTTCAACCCCAAAAACCATTCAAAGGGGAAGGACATTCTGGTAGTGGAAACCACTTCCTCTCCTAAACCTTCTTCGAAGTAGAAAGGTAATTCTTTGGATAATCGATTCCAAAAGTAGTATGACTTCAAAGATGAACAAGTCATCCCAATCCTCATGTCCTTGATCAAGATGAAGAAGATCAAGCTCCAAGAATCGAGACGACCTGAGGAGGTGTCAAGGACGGATGATCTCAATTACTGCATGTACCACCGGATGGTTCATCACCCAACAAAAGAATGCTACATCCTGAAGGATAAAATCCAATCTTTGTTGGATATAGGCGTCATGACCCTTCAATCGGAGCAAAAGAAAGTGTCTACCAACATAGTCTCCCTACAATTCATAGGCTTTCTAGAGATCCAAGTTCAGAATGGTGTGAAGTCGATCCCACAAGCCGAGACCAGGGTCATGAATCTTGATCCTCATCGTCAGAAGGAGAAGGGTATGGTTCCCTACACTGCTCCAAAAGATGAAGTCATGTGGGTCCATCCTAACCTACTTGTTGATGATCAATAGGCGTCGTCAAGTTTGAAGAAATCCAAAGCAAAGCAGAAGTCGTGTAATGTTGTTTCTTCCATTCCAAATGAGGGGGTTGAAACTACTTCCCTCAGTAGTTTTGGTGATGAATAACCATCATTCACCATGCAACTTGTTCATATGTCAGAAACTCATGGTGGAAAGGAGTACTTGAATAAGTACCCTGAAACGATAGACACCCCACCAAAGCTAATGTGAGAAAGAGCGAGAAAGGTGCAAGCACTTTCCAATTATCCGAAAGCAAAGGATCTCTGTTACAATAAAGCGCTCCAGAAGGAGATTCCTAAAAGCTCAAAGGGTCCCTTTTGATTCGATGTGTTGACCTAGCTAGCCTACATTCCAGCAAGGATCATGTTGTTTGAGCTTCTATGCTTATCCTGATTGACTAGGGAATCTCTACGTGAAGCACTGGCAAACAATGAGACATTTCTTGCTCACATTCCACCAAGCTCGATAGAGGAGATGTTGAAATCATAGCCTCAATGCCATCAGGTCTTTCGAGGACAGATGCCTTACATTACATTCTCTCTAGAAGACATGTTCGTGAAAAACCCAAAGCATGATAGAACTTTATACTTCACGAGATATATTAGCTCCGTTCGGGTAGACTGAATCTAGGTTGACCCTGGTTCTGCCATGAGCATCATACCTTTGAGGCTCATCAATCATCTTGGGGTCCCGCTTCATCGTTTGTTAGCAATAGGGACTAGCATTTATGGCTTCAAATCCTCCAACACCCGTCCTCTTGGAAAGATCATGCTCAAATAAGAAATAGGGGACTTGAAGACAGATGTCACATGTTATGTTATTGACGCAGAGATATCCTACAATTTGCTGGGTCGACCATGGATCCATAACAACTTAATCGTTCCATCCACTCTGCATCAGTGCATGAAATACGTGAATGAAAACGGTAAGGTTAAAACAATGGTCGTGAAAAAGCAACCATTCAAGGAGGTGGAGAATTATTTTACTGATTCTATCCACTACCTAGATAGTGAGCCAACCGACGCATCACCAGTTGAGGACCTTGATAGTGGTAATGAGGCTGATACTGAGCCTTAACACGAATAGGGGCTTGTCTTTAATGACATTGATCCAGTCATGATTAGTTTTGGAAGCCTCGATGTAAATGACACCGCTGATGATGACGACGAAGTTATCTTCTACAATAATAAGGATTTATCTTACTTGTTGTACGTTGAATCTAACTCTGACATATCATGTACAAATGCCGACATGTCATCAGACCCCTTGTCATAATTATATGCTGAGTCAGCATTATACATTTCTATTCATTCATCCTTCACAACAAGTCGGCAACACATCGAATCTTCGCAGGCCATTTTTATGGTGTCTACCAGAAAAAATGGCCAAGAAGACATCATCTTCTAACAAACTGAGAGTCAACTACAAACTCTTTGGGATGAATCCGATGAAGAACAAGGAACACCTCAATGCAGTGGGAAAACCTCTTCGAACAGCGTGAGCCTCCTACTGACTACAAGGTAATTCAGGTGAACATGGGGGGTGAATCTAATCTAAAGCCTATATTCATAAGTGATAGCCTATCGCCCGAAGAAAAGAAAGATCTTATTTCTCTTGTACGTGAGTATATTGATGTCTTCGCTTGGAATTACGAAGACATGCCCGACCTTGATCCTTAGGTGACCATGCAATGCCTTAACATCAAACCAGATGACAAGCTTGTCAAGCAACAACAATGATGATTCCGTCCATAGATCATGGAGGCAATCGAAGCCGAGGTCAAGAAGCTCATCGATTCGGGTTTCATCCGAGAATAGCAACACCCGGATTAGGTAGCCAATATCGTTCTAGTCCTAAAAAAGAATAGGAAGATTCGAGTTTGCATTGACTTCTGTGACTTGAACTTGGCATGTCTGAAAGACGACTTCCCCTTACCCATTACGAATGTCATCATCGACAACACATGCAGGTTTGAAAGAATGTCATTCATGGACGGGTTCTAAGGATATAACCAAATCAAGATGTATCTTGAGGAAGACAAGCATACTTCCTTCCGAACACCTTTAGGGATATACTGTTATATGATAATACCCTTTTTATCAGCATGCTATGACCACTATTTTTCGAGAACACTTACGGAAGATAGTGGTGTGCTACGTCGATGACTTGGTCGTGAAAAGTCATAACAAAGGGAATCATCTTCATGATTTGAAGATGATGTTCAACCTTATGCGATCACATCAGTTAAAGATGAATCCAACCAAGTCCTTTCTGGGAATAGCCAGCGACAAATTTCTTGGGTTCATGGTCATAGCTAATGGAATCCACCTCAACTCGAATAAAGTCAAAGCCATTCAAGAACTTCTACCTCCTAGAAATCTTAAGGAGCTCTGCTGTTTACAAGGGTGTCTGGCTTACATTCGCAGGTTCATTTCTAACCTGTCAGGCAAGTATCAGCCAGTTTTGAAACTCATGAAGAAAGGTGTATCATTCTTCTAGGATGAGGCCTGCCAGAAAGCATTTGCAGAGATCAATTTATATATCTCCAACTCGCCAGTATTGGTCGCACCAAGGTCGGGGAACCCATTCCTGATATACATCCAAGCTACGGAGCATGCCTTGGGAGGACTCTTAACGCAAGATGATAATAATGGCCATGGACAAGCTATTTACTATCTCAGCAAGACTTTATCAGGAGTTGAACACCGCTATCCACCTGTCGAGAAAGAATGTTTGGCCATGGTCTTCACAATCAAAAAAATGCAACACCATTTGATCGGGCAGACCATATATGTCATCTCCAAAGTCAATCTAATACGGGTATTCATGATGCAACTGGCGCATTGTATTGGCGACTCACAAGATGGGCATTGTTGCTATTCCAGTATGACATCTACTTCACACCACAAAAAGTGGTAAAAGGTCAAGCTATCTGTGATTTGCTCACAAACCATCCTTTAGAGGAAAAAGTCGATTTATACCAAGACATGTCGGACGAGACCTGCGAAGCCAATATGGTCTTGAAAGAATAGGTATGGCAGCTATTCTTCAACAGTGCATCAACAACAGGTTTTAAAGCTACAATTGTCATTGGAGAGGGGGTAGTCTTCGTTTCTCAGCAAAACCATGTGTTACCTCGAGGCTTCTCTCTGACAGAGCTGTGTTCTAATAACGTAGCTGAGTACAATGCTTTGCTAATTGGTCTCAACCTGGCCAAAAAGCTAGGGGTAAAGCACTTGGAAGCATATGGCAACTCAAAGCTAGTCATCAACCAACTAAAAGGGGAATTTGAAGTCAGACATGAGGATCTGGTCCCTTACCATGAAGCAGTCATCACATTGGCTAATTCTTTTGAAGGATTCTACATTGATTATGTGTCTCACTTCAAGAATACATATGTCGATGCCTTGGCGTCACTCGTAGCTACACTAGCTTTGCCCGAGGGGATTACTTAGCGGATCACAGTAGCTAGCAAACAACTTTTTATGGCCTAAATATGCATTGCAAGTCACCACAGCCGATGAAGAGCCCAAGGCATTCGAACCCAAGGATTGGTGAAAATCCGTCTGCAGACGGGTTCTAAGATTCTATTATGATTCCCTATCACAAACCTTGTACAGAAGGTCGTACGATGGATGGTTGCTTCGCTGCTTGTCGAACAAAGAAGCAGAAGAAGCTCTTAAAGAAGCCCATGATGGCATCTGTAGAGCTCACTAGCTAGGACCTAAACTGTGGGACCAACTGCGTAGACTTGGCTACTAATGGCTAAGGATGATCAGTGACACTGTTGCTTATGCCAAACGATGTCACGCATGCCAAATACATTCCAATTACATGCATCACCACTAGAGCACCTGCATCCTTAGGCCACTTCATGTCCATTTGAAACATGTGGTATGAACATCATCGGGATGATTTCCCCACCTTTTGTGAAAGGACATCGCTTCATTTTGGTGATAACTAACTACTTTTCTAAATGGGTCAAAGCAATTCCATTGAAAGAAGTCAAGACAAGTGATGTTATCAAGTTCATTAAACATCACATCATATACATGTACGGTGTCCTAAGGCACGCCATCCATGACAACGGACCCCAGTTTGTTAGCTAGTCCTTTATACGATTCTGCGACAAGTTCAGAATCAGAAACTTGGCATCAACAGTCTATAACCCTGTTGCAATTAGATAAGCAGAAGCTTTCAATAATACCTTCATCAAGATTCTCACCAAGTTGGTCTCCACAATCAAAAGAGACTAGACTAAGAAGTTAGGTCAAAGCTTATGGGCGTATCACACGACGGTTTGTACACCAACAGGTGCCACACCATATTCCTTGGTGTACTAATGTGAAGTCGTATTGCTATTAGAAGTTCAAATTCCCTCATTTCGCATAGCACTTGCGACTAGTATGATAACAGAAGAAAGTCATCACCGACGTCTTGAAGAACTTGAAGCACTAGACGAAAAAAATGACTACAAGCTCAACAACATATCTAGCTTTACCAGACGCGAATCACCAAAGTGTTTGACAAGAAAGTCAGACATCGTATTTTCATGGAAGGTGACCTGGTTCTCACCGTCTGACACCCAATGATTTTGAACACCAAAAAGAAAGGCAAGTTTGAGCCGAAATGGGAAGGACCATTTGTAGTAGGAACAACCTACTCAATAGAGCATATCACCTAATCAATCAAAATGGTGATAAGATCATGATGTCTATCAACAGCAAATTTCTGAAGAAGTACTACCCATAGGCTTCTTATATACCGGCCACTTCCCGGCAAAATTCTTCATGATTGACGAGGATAGTTATGCCCATGTGGAAGACAAAAGAGATCATTCCATATTTCAACAACGCTGCAGGTTTGAACACCATGGATGCAGTGACCATACTCGACCTTAACAATATCGAGGAACGCGATCCTCGGCATTGTTAAGACCAAAAATGCTATTTCAACCCCCACGAGGTCGACTAAGGTGAAACTTTCATCCCTTAATGCCCTCCAAATTCGCCCATCAATCCTCTTTAATAGGATGGCAAGTCCACAAAACTATTACGTTAATGATTACCTCTGATAGTTGATTTTCTCCAAATTCCACCATCAATCCTCTTAACAGGATGATGGGTCCATAAATTATCCTACCAATCCTATACAATAGGATGACGGGTCCATAAAACTATCACGTTAAAAATTACCTCTGATACTCAACTCTTCAACCTCAGTTGAAAATATTCAAAGTAGTGGCCTATCATGTGATGAGCTCCCAGTAATAATTCAACCAGGATAGTGATCTATCACGTGATGATTCACCATCTGATTTTTCTTTTCTAAACGCTCTATCTCCTTAGAGAGATCGAAGATAGTAGCCTACAATATGATATGCCGCTATTCTAATCATAGTCGTTATACTCCCATATCACTGAACGATTTGATTGTTTCCACATCGTAATTCTTTCAGATGATGTTGTTCATTGATAGTGGTCTACCATTTGATATGCCGCTATCCCAATCACAATCGTTATACTCTCATGTCACTAAACGACTTGATTATTTTCACACTGTCATTCTTGCAAATGACGTTGTTCATTGATAGTGACCTACCAAGTGATGCGCCCCTATCTACCACCTTATTCCCAAATCATGCCCTATCAAGCCATGAGTCACTATTCGAATTTAAGATCGTTATTGTATTAATGATATCATCACATTCCATCGATCATTCCTACAAATGACCACTTCCTAAAATAGCAGGCCTATCATGCGATGTGCCTCACTTTCAAATCCCTAGGCTGAGCTATTACATTGAACGACCCAAACAAACCTGATTACAATTTAACTATTGTAATCACACTCAATTCTTAATCAAATGCCTTAAATAGCTTAGGATAGAGGGGAAATCTTAGCATTAAGCCTAAGAGAAACTCTTCGACAACCAACCATGCTAAGGAAAATGCATGACTAGTCCAACTCAAACGGTAGTTGGTAAAGACACATCAAGTTCATTCAATTCAAAAGCCCAGCAAGTTGCTGAATCAGTTCCTAATTTTGGGGTTCCATTCAAACATTAGATCTAGAATACTTCTTCGGGGTTCCATTCAAAAGCCTAGCAAGTTGCTGAAGGAGTTCCTAATTTCGGTTCTGAAAGATTGATAGATTCTCAAGAATATGGTAGCAAGGCTAATCCACTCTGGTCTGGGTTGCATCTAAACCAACATGACTACACGTAGAAATAGGAACAGGCGGATAAAGAGCTGTAAAGAGCAAGATGATAAAGTTAGCTCAAACGAGCCAAATTGGGCTACAAGACGAGTCTCACCTAAGAAATGGTGTGAGTTTCATCCATCAAATGAACCTCATCAATAAGATGAACTTCGTCGAATGGGCGAACCTCGTCAGCCAAATGAGTCTCGTCAAACAGATGGACCTCGTCAAACAGAGAAAGTCTCATTCGACAAACAAACTTTGTCAAAACGAACAAACATCATCCATCAAGAGAGTCTCACCCATCTGACAAACTTCGTCTCAAAAGAACCACACTGGGTAGTTAAAGGGGTGACTGTTCGTCTTCTCAAAGAACCAAATTGCGATAAGCAATTCAAATGTCTGTTCTAAGAAGACTTTACCTGACTTGATCGGTGGAAGAATGACGGCCTCACCCAAAAAGCCCACAATCTTCTTGCTCTAACCCTTGCTAGCGACAACTTTTGAATCCATAGAGCTTGATGAGATGAAAAAAGCTCAAGGCTTTGGAGAAGGAAGGAGAAAGCTTAACAACGAAAGCTTTTCAAAGTCATTCTGATTTAGAACTAGAAAATGAAGATGATTCATCTTCTCAAGAGGCAGCTGCCTATTTATAGGCGAGGATATTAAATCAGCGGCCAAGATCTATTTTACAGATCTCGAGGCTCTAGCTGGTAGCCTTTCATTTGACCTAAAAAAGAGAGTGCCATAGTGGAGCACTTAATGTGATCTTATCGCACTTAACAATCCTAAGTGGATTTGAGATGCGATTCGAGCAACGAGGCTCAATAAGTTGTCGAAGCTCACCTCAAAGTGAAGAGGCTTAGAGGAGTACCAAAGCTCGAGCATAAAAACTCAATAGGTTACTAAACCTCACCTCAAAGTGACGATGTTCGTCTAAGATAAGACCCAAAGTGCCAAAATGATGAGATTCGGTAAAGTGTTGAATCTTGCATCAAAATGTCTAGGTTCAGCCAGCGGTTGAGCCTCATTTCGAAGCATCAAGGATCAGTAAAGTGAGTTTCATCGAAATAGATGAACCTCATCTATCACACAAACTTCGTCTATCGGACGAACTTCGTCCAACATACGAGCCTCGACAGAAGATCAAAAAACATATATATAAAGAAAAAGAGAGATAGTGGATAAAATCATAATTTTATTGATGAGAAGCTATTGCAACACGAATCAAATGATAGAAATCAAACTCAAGGAAAGTGAACGGCCTTGCAAAGTTCCTCCGCATGTTCATCCAGTGACTTTCGGTGCTCAGCTTTGACTTCTACCAATGCCTTCTTATGTAGCTCCTCATCAGAATACATTCTAACTTCTCCATTTCACTGAGCTCATCCTGAAGCAATGTTTGCTTCTCTTCCTACTTGGCTAGCAGTGTCTGTTGTGCCTCCACTACTGTTCTCAGGTTATTATCCGCTTCCACTAGCTTAGCATGAATCTCAAAAAGAGTAGCGCTACAAGATTCGATCAAGACCTGTTGGTTCTGCTCCACGTAAGCGGCCTTTTTATGCTTACTGGATAGCTTCTCACCGACCCCTTCGATCTCTTTGACTCTCTACTTCTTTTCAAGTAGTTAGCGTTCAATCTCGAACGCAGAATAGTCCCTCTGCCCTAAACATAGCATAGCTCGTTCTTTGGTTAGAGGGAGAAGAGGTTGATCATGTCGATCATGCTACCTTCTGAAGAGGTCTTCCACCTTCGACAAGTGAATTCTATGTGGCATCACAGCTATATCACTGGTCAAGCTGTGCATCAAGTTTAAGAGAGCTTCCAGCACCACCTCCCGGCTAAGTCATTACCGTGATCCAATACCTGAGAGGGGGATTCCTTCAAAATAGTGAAGAAGTTTTCCAAAATCTTCGACACCCCAAAATCTTTTCCTCGGGTAAAGGAGGAAGATGGTGAGGCGATGGAAGAAATCATCTCAAGCTGACTAGCAAATGAAGTCATTGCTTGTGTGGAGACTAATAGTAGGCTAAATACAACGGTCAAAGTGACAGCAGCAGGGGAAACAGTGACCATCATTAAACCTGGAGCTTGAGCTTCGGTTGAAGGAGTAGGGTTGTTTGGAACAGTAGTCATTGCTGCTTCAACTTCAGTAACCGCTCCAAGAACGACCATAGCTTCAGCTAAAATAGCTAAAAAGACATTCGCCCCATAAAAAACCCGTCAGGATAAAAAAAAGATAATGACAGAAATGAAACTATTTTACCTAGAGCATGAGGAGCATCCTCAGTGCTCACACTAGGTTCAGGGCATGGCCTGACATGACGATGGGCTAGGGAAACGTCATCCTCTCTAGAGCTTGGAATGTTTAAAACTTTAGTTGATGGCTAAGAAAAGTCTTCTGTAGTAGCACCAACAGATGGAGATATACCCTCGACAATATCATGCCGCATACGCTCAAGCGATTCATCGACATGAGTGGGGTCCACTGGTTCACCAGCAGTAGTTTTGGTTTCGAAAGCCTTTGCTTTCTCAAGCAGCAGCAAGCATGTGACTCTCGTACTCTTCAATACGAGGAGACCCCTGAGGTGTACTCTCACCAAGTGTCAGAAGTATTTCTTGATGAGTCTCGTGGGAACTTGGAGGCTAAGACTCTACATCTTCTGATGCTTCCTCCACATGCTGGAACTCCTTGAAGCCCGGCATGCGAGTCCTCTTTGAAGCATCCCCAGATTTTAAGCGGGCTCTAATGAGGCGTAGTCCTGAAGAATTGACATTGAAGCCAAGAATCATCGTGTTGGTGATGTAGTGCCACTTGCAATAAGAAAGTGTTTTCCGGAGTTGATGACTCTGGTGCAGAAGCGAAAAGTAGGCACATGTGCGTCTGGCGATTATCCAAAACCACCCCCTTGCTACATCAATTAAACTCCCTTCGTAAAGCAGGTGGGTGTTGGGGTTGCCAACATACAACTAGTTATAGCCGAATTGATGAGTAAAATGGCAAGGTAGATATGGCTCTAGTTGACACATCGGACCAAAGCGATAGATTAGGTACCCGAGACGTATATTCACGAGCCACATGAAACAGCTAATAGATAAAGAAGTATAGTCCTGGCCATTCGGCTCATCCACAAGTGTTTGGCCGTAGTTGGTCCCTGGAAAATGAGGAAATTACCTTAAGAAATCAAAATTGTTATTATTTCTTAGAGCATTCCTCATCGTCGCCATATAACCCCTGGTCCAAGAAGAGTTCTCTAACCGCTGGATAAAAAGGATGGTTTGGCCTTCTTCACGAGAGGAAGGTGTCATCATAAGGGTGGGGCAGTGCATCACAAACCACACCATGAGATAGGCATAAGGAAGCTCCATCCAAGGACTCTCAACGCCTCAGAAAAACTGAGCACACAATCACCTCAAACCTCTGTGAATGCAAGCGATAATGGCTGGAAGGAGAGCGTATGAGTAGCCGTGCGCAAAGTGAATGGCTAGGAACACCACTTCCATTGGCAGGGTTTCGAAGCTGTTGGAGGGGACAACAATATGTTTCAACCACAATATAAGAAACCCAGCAAACAACACTTTGTGGGAAATTTGTTCTTCGTCTTGGTGGAAGAAGCTCTCGAACTCCACGTCGGCCGCATAACCACACTCATCTGAAGGCGTCATGTAGGAAGTGGGGGATGAGCAAATATACGACGCGCTGACTCAACCGCGTCACAAGGATCCAGTGGTGCCACTGGGACCTTCTTCTAATCCAAATGCTGAAATAGATAATTCGCCCAAGTACTATGGCTGAGGTGCACGTCGCCTTTCTTCTTCGTGCGGCCCTCAGTGGTTAGGCAAATGTGGAAGTGACACATTAGCTCCCAAAAAGTTTCAATGACTTAGAGGTGATCCTTCTCCAGATCTACCAACTCCCTATACCCTGGGATATATTCTTTGTATCCTCCTAACAGCATCCCTGAGACTTCCACTATCTCATGGAGCGCAATCCCTAACTCCCCGTTAGGAGTGAATAATGTGCGCGTGTCAAGGTTGCACAGTTCTAACTCACTGAAGAACTGTTAGGCGTTGTTCTTATGCTGAAAATGAGTTGCCCTGATCGGCACTAAAAAGACGTACTCTTGCAGGTCATCATAGTTTTCTTGCAAGATGAATTCAAACACCCGGGGCCACCACTACGTAGCACTCCAACGGGACCAACCGGGAGTTCTAAAATCTTTGGTCGGAAATTGCCCATCTACTTTGAAGAAAGAGCGGCCGAAAGTGTTTGCTTCTGTAGCCATCTCACTAGTAGGTAGCTCTCTCTGAACCAACCTGGGATGTAAACCAGTAACATGATGGCCGCCACTGTCTACTCCGGCGCCACCTTTAAAAAAGTTTTCATATGTGACCCCATCATGTGTTGGGGTCAACTCCTACTCCATCCTCCGCGAGACTGAAGTTGCTCTGAGGGAGGTAAGGGAATAGTCATGCTGGACCCTAGAGGGAGGGTGATTAAGGTCTTATGCTAATCTAATCTGATTTAATGCTAATAAAAACTTATTATCAAACTATTCTTGCAAGATAGATGTACAATATGTTATAAGCAAGAATATACAATATGAACAAAGGTAAATATCCTAGCAATGAGATATACAATGAGATATATGCAATGATATGAAACTAACTCAAGGGTAAACAATCTAAACTAGATAGTGAGCAATATAAACAAAGAGACAAAGGCACAATAAGATGAACAAAAATAAGTGCGCCAATGCAAACTCAAACACACGATATGTTCACAACCGGATTTTCTACGCTCACCCGAATAACGTTTATACCTTACTATCACAACTGGGTTTTCTATGCTCACCTGAATAATGTTTACACCTCACAATATCACAATCGGGTTTTCTACGCTCACCCGAATAACGTTTACACCTCACAATATCGGTTTTCAACAATCACCAATCAATGTTCACAATCTCACAATGTAACAAATGATTTGTTCTCTATAATGAACGAGAACTCAATTAAGCTCACACTCTATATCACAAACCCACAACCCAAATATACTATGATTGTAAATACAATAAGCTCAATAGGTTGTGTGTGAACAAAGAGATATAAATCAAAACTATACTCAATATAGTTATAGCTTAATAATAATGATAATCAAATATATAAAGAGCTAGAAATAGAATTTAGAAAACTTCTCAATAGATTAAGAGGTCGAGGGAGAATAGTTGGATGCTCAAACAACAATAGATAATTTCCTCAAGCTCTTGTGGAATTGATTTTACAAAGTCAAACTCTCAATTGCTTAAAAGCTTCTTAAACAAACTTTAAACAAAACTTAAACTCTTGATAAAACTCTTTTAAACTTGTTTTAAAATACTCTCATTGTGGGGGATTTAAGGGTTTATATAGGAAGAGAAAATAACAGCCAAAACCCAAAGAAATCCAGCAACAATCTCCCAAATTCCAAGAAATAGATTATGTACAAAACTAGCCATTTGACAGGCTGTCAATCGACTAACGGGCGGCGCCAGTCAACTGATAAGCTAAACATCGTATTCAATAAGAGCTTATCAGTCGACTGAAAAATATTTTCAGTCGACTGACAAAGTCAGTCAACTGGTCAGTCGACGAAAACAGAACAGAGAGCAAAATGAACATTCTAGACACTTTCTTCAGTCGACACATCAGTCAACTAACTTCATTAGTCGACTGATAACAGGTTATCAGCCTGAATTGATTTTGAAAGTGAGTTTCAATGC
Source organism: Asparagus kiusianus (assembly GCA_022839385.1). Classification (NCBI taxonomy): domain Eukaryota; kingdom Viridiplantae; phylum Streptophyta; class Magnoliopsida; order Asparagales; family Asparagaceae; genus Asparagus; species Asparagus kiusianus. Next base: position 192,506 of record BQKN01063429.1, read on the forward strand.
TCTGTTAAAAATAGTAAATAAATTCTAAAAAATGTAAAACTTTGGAAAATGATTATAGACATGATAATAAACATGCTACAAAATCTGGTTTTTAAAAAGGATCTCCCAAATGAAAAATATCATCATTTTTACAAATAGTCCAAAACATGAAAATGTGAACACATGAATTTTGATATTTTAGCTTAACCATGTTTTGAAATATTACAAAATAATTTTGTAGACTTAATAAAAAATGTATATGATTATTGTTAAGTCCAAGAACTAAGAATATAATATTTTCACAAAATTGCATATTTTGCAAACTTTACAAAAACAATAAATATGATTTTATTGAACTAAATAAAATTGATATTGATGAAATCATATATATACATATAAGTATGAAACAAGAAATGTATTTTCAATTGTATTTAATTGTTTCATATTAAAACTTGAAAACTATCAAACCAAAACATATATGTATATATATGTAACTATATATACACATAGAAACCAAAAAATGTGTAAATGTGTGTGTATAGATGATTGAGCTTAAAGTACTAACACACATAATATAAAACCTAAACTAAGTTACCCAAGCAATCTTGATCTTCAATAAGCTTGACTTGGTATACTTTACAGATGAAGCTTGAACTTGGATCTTCAACTTGAATGTATATTGCTTCACTCCACTATTCCACCAACCTCCATTAGATATGATCGTTGATGCTCTATTCCATCCATCCTCTAACTTGTTGTTTGTCTATAATAAATAGAAATACACAAACACTAGACAAACAACATTAGTGGTAAATTGTTTGTTAAATATCATCAAAACAAAGAGGCTAATAAGTGACGTGGCATGGGAGACGTGAAGAGGCGTCTCTCACCCACTATCTTGAGCCACTGATATGTTCCTAGATCCAATATATCGGGGTTGGGTGTGGCATCACCAAACAGAAAAGTAGACTTTGGGATCCTACTCTGTAGGTTAGTGGTCTCCAAGGAGGCGTCGGTGATCAAACAACTTAGTGTGGGACTCGAAGGCTTGTAAAGTTGACGGAACACCTCCCGACTTAGGCTTTGAAAAATTGGAATGCTCTTGAGTACAGGGAGGCAGGGTTGGTTCGTTCCCATTTGAGTGGTATTTGATCTAATGTCGCCATGTGGAGGAATCAGAGTAGAAGAATGCAAAACTGCAAGATGCTAAAACAAAAAAGTTAGTCAGATGGGGTAAACCTTGGCCAAAAAGTGAACTTCAGCCAAGTAATGGCATGAGCCTTGTCAGACAGATGAATCTCGTCATGTAGACAGACGAGCCTCGTCTAATAGATGGACTTCGTCTAATAAATGAGCCTCGTCAAACAAATGAACTTCATCTAATAGACGAACCTCGTCTGACAAACGAACCTCATCTTAAAAGGAGAAACTGTTCGTCTCTTTAAAAAATCAGGCCCAAAAATGGAAAAGTTTAACTGTTCTAAACACAAATCTCACGTTCCAGTGTGCTACCTGAGATGGCAGGAAAGGCGGTGACTTCGCCTGAAGAACTAGCAGCCTTCTTTCCCTTGCCATTGTCGGTGACAGTTTTAGGGGTCATTGATCTCAACAAAGAAAACTTGAAGCTTTGAAGAAAACAAGAGAAAATAGAGAAAAAAATGAAAGTTTGTAGAATCTAAAAAACTTGTAGGCTGGAGGAAGATGAAACAACTCTTCAATAGATGATTGCCTATTTATAGGTGAGGAAATCAAATTAGTAGCCGAGATCCACTCCACAAATCTTGAGGCCCCAGCTGGCAATCATTTATTGGACCTAAAAAAACATGATGACAGAGGCATGTAGCATTAAATGCTGACAGGTACTAACTGACAGTTCCACATGGGTCTAACGAAGCTCGCACAGAGTAACGAGACTCTGTAGGCATCAAAAATTACCTATAGGTCCCCGCACGTGGTTTGAGATAGAGAGAAGATGATGAACATCACTATCCAAGTCACAAAAGCTCGATTTACGTTGACAAGTGCATGAAGTGAGTCGACGAACTATGTGAAGCAATGGAACTGCAGAACAACAAGGAAACAAACTGATCGGAAGCTCCGCGTCACTTACAAAAGACGAAATGTCTTCCATGTCCCATCCACTCCATAGATGATTCAATCATAGGAACTTATAGATCTTCTCGAAGGATTTTCGATGCATCTTGAATCGCATGATTTCGAGTTTGGATGACGAAGATACGGCAAAAACGGACGGAATACGTAGGACTACGTCTCGGGCCTCGGCGAGACACCCAGAGGTGTCTCGGCCAACCCGAGACACCCAAAGGTGTCTCGGCTTGGCCAAGACACTCTAAGGTGTCGTGGCCAAGCTGAGACACCCAGAGGTGTCTCGGATTGGCCGAGACACCCATTGATGTCTCGGATTGGCCGAGACACCCATTGGTGTATCGGCCAAGCCGAGACATCCAAAGGTGTCTCGGACCTAATAGAGCGATTTTTCCCATGATTCGATTCGAATATGAAGAAACTCAAAACATGAAAGTTGTAGATCTCCTTGTTAGATTTCCAATGCATCTTGGATTAGGTCATTTAGAGATAATATGAGAAAGATAAAGCCAAAATACCAAAGATAGTACAAACTGCCTCAGAATTCCGAGACAGTGTTGGTGTCTTAGAGAAGAATGAAGAATTTGACCATGATTCGATTTGAATTTGAAGAAATATAAAACATGAAAGTTGTAGATCTCTTTTTCAGATTTCCAATGCATCTAGAATCAGGTCATTTGGAGATCATATGAGGGAGTTAGAGCCAAAATATCCGAGACACTCACTGGTACCTCGGCCAAACCGAGACACTAAGAGGTGTCTCGGCCAAACCGAGACACTCACTAGTGCCTCGGCCAGGCCGAGACACCCACTAGTGTCTCGGCCAAACCAAGACACCCACGGGTGTCCGCAACCCCCAGAATGCTGTTTTTGGCTATTTTGAGCCGTTTTTCAACGTTAATCACATAGATTTATTCCAACTGATCCAAATCTTTCCAAGAACATGATTAAGTGGTTACAACTGGGGATAAGAGGGAATCGGCCATTTTATTCGAAAATAGGGGTCCCTAAGCCTATAAATACAGCCCCATGGCCTTCATTTTTTCAGGGCTGGAATTCTCGAGCGTTGGCGAAGCCCTGCCGGATTGAGGACTGAAGAGCCACAAATTTTAGAGAGGAGGAGGAGACTTCAGTGGATTCTTCGGCATAAAGAAGAGGAGTTCGTCAGATCTGCAGCCCGGTTCGTCCCTTAAGATTACCCCGTTACGGTGATCTTAAGAAGAGCAATTATCTCGCTGTTGCCGAGATAAGCGCTTCTTCCTTTGCGAATCGATGAAGCTCCGGATCTGATCTGATTGTTTAGTGGTCCACGGATATCAACGTCCCTGTCACAGGCCAAGATCCCACGCAAGCAGAAGACCGATAAACGATCTCTGTGCTATTTGACGAGAATTGTATTTTCATTGTGTAAAAGTCTTATAAAAAGACTATCTTTTTGTATTTTCATTGTAACGACTGAAGTTGTAATGAGTACCTCAATGAAGAAACCAATTTTCTCCCCAAACAAGCTGGCGACCATAGTGGGAGCCAACAGCCTTGCTGCTGAGGCTGTCGTGACGTAACCGACGATCAAGATCCCGGTATTCGAAGAGGTCGAATACGAATCCGACCAGCAGAAATTCGAGGAATATATTTCCTCCTCCTCCTCCGGATCTTCTTCTTGCAAACGTAGGAAAATCACTACCGTGAAGAACATGCCTTCAGATCCGAAGACCAGGGCTGATGATCTGAACCCGAATGCAGTGGAAGACCCCTCTCCGGCCTCTAAAGAAACCAGATCCAACGTTCGTGACAACTCTTTGAAAGTCAAAGAGTTGCCCGTTGAAAGTGCACCAATGCTAACGAAGAGGGCTCATCAAAGGCGCCATCAACATCTCGCGCGTCAATTTACCAAGGCTTTGAAGCTTGTTGACGGGATCTGCTATGATGCGGATCTAAAACTCAGAAGGCACCAAGTATTCCAGCAGTAAGCTTCGGGAACCTCCTTCTAACCACCTACTAACGAATGGGTTCGTGTCAAACGGAACCGTTCCACTCTTGAGGAGCGCATTCAGAAGCGTCGCGCACTTCTTGCGCATGCCCAGATCCTGGTGTGAAAAGCACAAGAAATGCAAAAGGAAGAGGCGGTTAAGATTGTCGAGATCCAAACAAACTTGGATGCCAAAGGCTAAATCAACGCCTAAGGCAAAAGTAGGCAACGTTGCTCCCCAACCTTCGTCAACTTCGGATCCCGCTCCTTCCGTTCCCATGCCTCCGGTAGGATCCTACGGCGGTATGGACCTCCCCAGAGTTAGAATTCTATTGAAGGATCACCTCGGTTCTCTACCCGAAGATCGAGACAAGGTGCCTGTTAAGGAGCGCTTAGGACCGTTGAAGGAACCCCGAGCAAACATCCAGACTGGGGTCGTACGCGACCTACTAACAAGTTGATTCCTGTAACCGCCCGCTTGGGGGTGCGTACAGAAGGCCAGGAGCCCGTTAAGGTTTCACCCTCAGAAAAGTGTGATTCCAAACGAGTGACTCCTGCAGACGCCAACAAGGTGTTGTTTACTCAGAAGAAAACGCGTCAAGCAAACAAACGCGTTATACCTGAGAATTCTTGTAAACAGCCGATAGGTTACTCTGACCGCAACGTCGATGAGTTGTACTATCGGGTTGGGGGTACGAATAAATCTCGAAAGAGAGGTACCCAGGAAGCGGACTCTCACTGTCCGTATACCAAAATTATCAGGGTAGTATTATCAGCGTGTAGCTGTCGCAAGACCGCTCCACAGAGGGTCTCGGTATTCCAAAGGCTTTCCTATAAAGCGTCAGTAACTAAGCCAAGGCGTTTCCATAGAAAAAGATCAGCTACGCAAGACGACGAACTCCCTGAGGTCACTATCAATATGGCTGATAAAGGGAAGTCAACGCGAAGTTTCAGTTCTCATCATTTTTCGGGCGTATCCTAACGTATAACTCGGTTACGCACAGAAACTATTAGGCATAGGGACTATCAGAGGATGAATAGTAGATTATCCTCAGATGATGAAGCATCAGATGCGAACTCTGCCATCGCCTCTGATAATACGATGTCAAGCATAGGACAATCTCGTGAGGCGTTCATGATCAACGCGGAGCAAATGACCAAGATCATCGAGGATGCTTTGGCTAAGAAAAAAGAGAACTTCAAGTTCGAATTGGAAATAGCCATGATACAGATGAAGGAAGAGCATGACCGACGAATACAGGCTCTGTCCAATCAACTTGGTGAATCCAGCCGCCGCACCCAGAACGTCGCAGTTCACAGCGAGCCAGAAGTGGATGAAATCATCATGGCCGACGCACCCCCCAAAAATACTGGGGGTGGTTCAAACACAACCCCTACAGATAACAACGCTGGGGGTGGTCTCGCCAAAGATAATAATGCCGGTGGTGACAACATTGTTCCTCTTGGAAATCGTCCAAAACATGATACAGACGAGGACGAGAAGATGAAAGACCTCGAGAGCAAAATTAACGCTCTAATGTCTACTCGAGAGGTAAAGAAGACCGGCATCCCGTGTCCTTACCCGAGAGAGTAGGATTTGATCCCGTATCCGGCAAAGTTCAACCTGATCAACTTCATGTCGTTCGACGGGAAGGAATCGCCCATTCAGCATCTAATCTACTTCAAGTCCCACTTGGGCACGATCTCCGGCAATGAAGCCTTGATGGTTGGGTCATTCGTCGGCACCCTTCGTGGGCCTGCCTTCGATTGGTATCACCGTCTCAAGCCTGGAAGTATCAACAGCTAGGACGATATGGAGAGCTCAGTCCTCGATAACTTCTTTGATGATGACTGTAGGTGTATAAAACTGCCTAAAGGTCCCTTAACACAGCTCGGCATGGTGATTCAACAAACCAACGAACCATCAGGCGATATATCCAAGCATGTTCGTTAGACCACAACACCAAAGCTAAGTGAGACGCGACGAAGCGGATTAACGAGGCGACGAGGTTAACGAACCGCACGCAAACAACGGAATACATCCAATCGCATGCCCAATCAAGCTAACGGGTCGATGAATCAACGAATCATCCAACCGTAGAGTCCACCACATCAATCAAGATCGGGAACGGACTCAAACTCGAACATCGAAGCGGATTTACTACCAAATCAAGATCCGGACTGCCAAATCAGAGTCCAGATCAACAAATCAGAGATCGGATAAACCGCGAAACCGGAAAACAGCAAAACGACAAACACCTGGAGGGCTCGGCCAAAACCGAGCCACTCCTAGGTGGCTCAGCCAAAGCCGAGCCACCTAGGTGGCTCACCGAGCCACCACCTGGTGGCTCGGCCAAAACCGAGCTACCAGGAGGTGGCTCGGTGGCTGAGCTACCTAGGTGGCCGGCCGAGCCACCTCTTGGTGGCTCGGTGGCCGAGCCACCTGGATCTGGGCCCAGATCTGAGCCCAGATCCAGTTTCAAATGCCTATAAATAGAGAGGAGAGGTCATTGTTTGAGAGGTTGGAATTTTTGGAGGCAAAGCTCTGCTGGATTAAGATCTAAACCTCGGAGTTTTTGAAGCTTTGAAGACTTGCACCTTTCAGATCTGGTTCTCGGCGATCATCCACGTCAAGTAAGGCAGGAGTTCGAGAGGGATCAGATCTGAGATCTAGACGGTTACCCTCCGGATCAAAACTTGGTTTTTGATCCCGAGAAGAGTATCGATTTTGCTTGGTCGATTTCGATTACTTTGGGCGATCATTTCCTTGGTGAACTAATCCCCCCCGGCTGTTATTTCCTTCGTGAAATAACACCCGTCGTACCGTGTAGATCCAACAGGATCAAGATCGCGCGGTGGTCCACGGATTAACCCCGGCGCAAGCGAAGAACCCACAAAAGCAAGAGAATGCAAAACAGGATCTTGCGATTGATTCCGGATCCACCTCCCCCCGCAAGTCCAAGAAGTTCTCCTCCAGGAGAAAAGTCCGTTGGTACGAAGAAGTGTAGAAGACCAACGAAGATCTGACCCCGATTGATTCCGAAGTTGCATCGGGTGAAGTTCCCCCAACCTCCAACCAGGTCAGATCTGTTCTGGCTAATTCCTCCGTCGCTGAAGGCGTATCGACTCTTTCAAAGAGAGCCCGCCAGAGGTGACGTCAACGCCTGGCGCGGCAATTTGCAAAGGCGATGGAGTCTACTGACGGAATCCGCTACAATGCAGATCTGAAGAACAGGAGAGGCAAACAGCCTCAACAACCAATGAATGGCAGCTCCTCCAAGCCGCCAACGAATGAATGGGTCTGTGTCAAACGAAATCGTTCGATACTGGATGAGCGCATTCGCAAATGCCGCGCGCTGTCAGCGCAAGCACGGATTCAAGTCCAAGAAGCCCGCAGAAGACTGCAGAAGGAAGTGGCCAAAAAGCCGCCACCAACTCGCCAAGTATGGAGGCCGAAGTCTGAAGTGGCAACTCAGGCTAAAGAGCAACCGTTACAGCCTTCGTCAAAAGTTCAACCTCCCGAACCATCCCGAAGAAGGAGGTCAGTTTTGGAGCGCCTCGGTCCACTTCCCGATGAGGGATCCAAAGCTCTAGTTCAAGAACGTTTGGGCCCGATAAAGAAGCCCCGAACGACTCATCATGCTGGGGGTCGCCGCCACCCTCAACATGACAAAGAGTTTGTAGCAGCTACGCGCACCAATTTGCGCATTGAAGTCCAGGAGCCCGCTGAGAACTCACGCCCACAAAGGAATGTTTCGAGGCGCGTGACTCTTGAGAGCCCAAAGAAGGCAGTTCGCCCTCAGAAGGAAACATTGTCGTCTGATGATGATAATGTTATACCTGAGAAGTCGTGCCAACACACGATAGGTTGCTCCGACCTTCAAGCCGACGAGTTGTACTATCGTGCTGGGGGTACGAGTAAAACCAGGAAAAGGAGTCTTCAAGGGCTAGAAGCTCACTGCCCTTGTTCCAAACTCATTCGGGCAGTACTGTCTGAGTGCAACTGCATCAAGACAGTCCCCGAAAGAATTTCGGTTTTCGAAAGGCTCAATACCGAAACGCCAAAACCAAGACCTAGGCGTTTCCGACGAAGAAGAACGGTGGTTGAAGATGGAGAATTTCCGAGGGTCACCACTAATATGACCAGCAAAGGGACATCGACATAGGATAATCCCGAGTTGATTCCAGAAGTACCCCGGCGTGTAACTCGTCTGCAGTCCGGAGCCATCATACGAGAAACTTATGATAGGGTTCGGACAAGACTACCTTCAGAAGATGAAGAATCGGATGCCTGCTCTGCGGTCGCATCAGATAATACAGTGTCCAGCGAAGGACAACCCCGCGAGTCACTTATGATAAGCGCGGAACAAGTGGCCAAGATGCTCGAAGAAGCCATGGCCAAACAACAGGAGAGCTTCAGGTTCGAAATGCAGATGGCCATGCAGAATATGAGAGAAATGCATGACCAACAAATCCAAGCACTGACAAATCGACAAGGCGAACCAAGTCGTCATAACCAGGTTAATCAGGAAGATGAGGACGCACATGCGGATGAAGCTCACAATGCTAATAATCCTCCCGTCAATGCAGGGGGTGGTAACGAGAATGCTAATGAAAATACAGGTGAAAGTCTGAAGATTAAAAACCTCGAGAGCAAAATCAATACGTTGATTTCCGCTCAAGAGACGAGGAAGACGGGCATTCCTTGTCCATACCCAAGAGAATGGGAATCAATCCCGTATCCGGCGAAGTTCAATCTAATTAACTTCACGCCGTTTGATGGGAAGGGTTCACACACTCAGCATTTGATTTACTTCAAATCACACCTGGGGGTTATCTCTGGTAATAAGCCTCTGATGGTACGGTCCTTCGTTGGCACTCTTCGTGGAGCCGCCTTCGATTGGTATCGCCGCCTCAAGCCAGGAAGTGTGAATAGCTGGGACGACATGGAGACTAAATTCCTCACCAACTTTTTCGATGACGACACCAAGATATCCATCGGGTCGTTGCTTGACGAGAAACAGAAAGACGGGGAATTGGTCGACACCTTCGTCAAAAGGTTCCGGAACATGGCAATGAACTGTCAGGACCCGATCACTGAGGAGTTCATTCTCCAGACTTGCCACAACAACCTCGCATTGGACGTGTTAGAAGCAATGGGGACAGCACCGTCCAAAACGTGGAAGGATTTGAAGGTCCGAGGAGAGTAAGCCGAGCGATTCCTCAGAAGGAAGAAGGCGGAAAGAGGCCAACAGGCGATGAATGCTCCAACACAGAATTTCATCCCACGAGGGAAAGGTAAGGCACATGTTAATGCAGTTGATGCTAATCAAACTTTCCAATTGCAACCTCAGCAACAGCCGCAGCAACACGCACCGCAACAGTCGCAGTCGTAATGGCGACAACGGCCTCGGAAGCAGAAATCTTCGGAGCTAAGATTTCCTAAAGTGTACTCCTTCAAAGATGACGAAGTTCCCGTTATCTTTAAGTACCTGTTAGAGAATAACAAAATCCAGCTGCCGGCGATCGTGGATCAAGAAGGGGCTAGCAAAGTGACGGATCCGAAGTATTGTGCATACCATAGAGCGGTCCATCACCCTATAAGGTCATGCTACCATCTCAAGGATAAGATCCAGACGTTGATTGATGTGGGCGTCATAACCCCGAAGCCACCCAAGAATGTAGGAGCAAATGCAGTATCAATTAGCTTTGGATCAGTACCCACGGCATGGTTTGAACCAAAACGCATCACCAAAGTGGAAATGAAAACAGTAAACGATGACCCATACGGACAGCGCCAAAAGGACTTGTGCCACACACAGCCCCAAACGGCGAAATCCTCTGGGTCCATCCTGATCTTATTAAAGACGAGCAGTGGGCGACTTCCTCGACCAGAAAGGGTAAAGGCAAGTCCTGCAATGCTACTTCCGCGATCTTCGAAGAGGATGGTGATGAAGCTCCCACCTTCTCGCTCTCCGAAGAAGAACAAGAAGTTTTTGCCACTAGAAGCGGAAATGAGTATCACTTCAAATATCCATCACCTAATGATCAGTTAGCTGAGCAGGGGGTGACTAAACGGGGACAAGCCAAAACTCTCACGGAACTGGGTGTGATTGCGACTCCTTGACTGGTTGAAGACGCTCGACGGAAGCCGGTTGATAAACAGAAAGAAAAGAGGCCCCAAGAGGTGCAGAATCCGAAGCAGTCTCGTTTCAATCGTCCGATTGGAAGAGATAAACCGGAGAGCTCGAACACTCCGCGCATCTTCGATATTATGGCTCAACTAGCTAACATTCCAGCGCAGATAACATTGTATAAGTTGCTACGGTTGTCTAAGGAAACCAGGGAAGCCTTGCAAGAAGCCTTGGCCAATTCAGAAGTGTTCCTTACTCAGATCAAGCCGGTACCTGAAGAGCCAGAACAGTTAATTCAACACTGCAATATAGCGGCTAAGAACCTTCCTTGCATTACCTTCACCAAAGAGGATATGCAGACGAAGAATTCGAACCATGATCGACCCCTATATTTCATTGGGTACATTGGCTCCAGCGAAGTCAACCGAATCCAAGTGGATCCGGGTTCCGCTGTGAGTATTATGCCGCTTCGCTTGATGCATAACCTCGGCATTCCAGTTAGCAAATTGGCGGCCACAGGCACTGTTATCTATGGATTCAACACTAGCGGGTCAAGACCCTTGGGTAAGATCCGGATAAAATGTCAAATGGGTGATTTGAAGACGGAAGTCACATGTTATGTGATTGATGCCGAGACTTCATATAACTTACTATTGGGTCGACCTTGGATCCATAGTAACGTTATAATCCCCTCCACTCTTCATCAGTGTTTGAAGTATGTCGACACTGATAATAAGGTTAGGACGATGGTCGCGGATAAGCAACCATTCAAAGGGTTTGAGAATTATTTCACTGATTCTCTCCTTTATGGTAACGAATCCGATACTGAACCATCGGCCCATGGCACGGATAGCGGAGAAGAAGCTGATACCGAAGCCGGATTTGATTACGATGGAGGTTTTGTTTTAAATGACATTGTACCCTTTGTAATCAATCTTGACGATGAACAATCGTCAGATAGCAGTTGTAACTGGCAACTTGCCAATAATGAAATAAATAATGATTTAGAGTACTCACTGTCTCTTGATGATGTGATAAAGGGATTGTATGACAATCCCGATTTGTATATGCCGCTTCGATCGTCCTATATAGCAAAGAAAAGCCTCCAGCATTCTTTCGGGACAAACCTGGTTATCCCTGCCAAAATAGGAGGCGAAAAAGAAGTGATTTACGGTAAAGGAGAGAATTTTCCATTACCAGATCATTTCTTAAGAGAAGATGAGAATAATGACAAACCTGGTCTGTATTTATCTAAGTATAGTCCGGAAGCGCGCAAGCTCATGGAAAAACAGGGATATGATTTCACACTCAGAGAGGGTTTATACTTCGATCGAGGTTCCCATATTCCAGCCAAAGCGGCATATGTACCGAAAGGGAAATCGGATGATTATTATAAATTCAGACGAGGATTAGGGTATGTCTCTTCTTCAGAAGACGAGTGTTGCTGGTTAATCAATAACCAATCATCTAAGCAATACAAGGATGGGTACTCGTCAGATTCCTCGGAATGGGATTCCGATACAAGTCTGGGGGAAGTATTCAAAGCCCTAATGTCGAACATGACTACAGCTGATCCATCCATAATGGAGGGCGACGATCAAATGCCAACATGGGAAGACCCATGGGTTCATCACCTGAACATGCAGTGTGGTGATAGGTTTGAACAGAGGGAACCCCCCACTGAAGATAAAATAGTCCAAATTAACATGGACGACGAGGCCAACCCAAAGCCTATATTCATCAGCGATAGTCTTCCCCCAAATGAGAAGGAGGAATTAATTGCTCTCATCAGGGAATATATTGACGTCTTTGCTTGGAACTATGAAAACATGCCAGGGCTCGATCCCAATATGGCAATGCACCGCCTCGATATCAAGCCGGATGCCAAACCTGTCAAACAACAGCAAAGACGGTTTCGTCCACAGATTATGAAAGCCATTGAGGCAGAGGTTAAGAAGTTGATCGACTCAGGATTTATTCGAGAGGAGCAACATCCAGACTGGCTAGCCAATATTGTTCCCGTCATGAAGAAGAATGGTAAAATCAGGATTTGCATCGATTTCAGGAACCTGAATGCGGCATGTCCAAAAGACGACTTTCCTCTCCCAATCACTGATGTCATTATCGACAATACATGCGGATTTGAGAGAATGTCTTTTATGGATGGCTTTTCAGGATATAACCAGATCAAGATGCACCCGGATGACGAGAAGCATACAACGTTCAGAACGCCCCTCGGTGTCTTTTGTTACACGGTGATGCCTTTCGGTCTAAAGAATACAGGTGCTACGTACCAGCGAGCAATGACTAAGATTTTCCAAGAACATCTCAGGAAAACAGTTGAGTGCTACTTTGATGATTTGGTTGTGAAAAGCCGCAACAAAGGAGATCACATCAAGGACTTGAAGACGATGTTCAATCTCATGCGGAGTCATCAATTGAAAATGAACCCCACTAAATCCTTCCTTGGAATGTCCAGCGGAAAATTCCTTGGATTCGTCGTCACCACTAAAGGTATACATATCGATCCTGATAAGGTGAAGGCGATACATGAACTGCAACCCCCTAGAAATCTAAGAGAACTCAGAGGATTGCAAGGACGTTTAGCTTACATCCGGCGGTTCATCTCAAATCTTTCTGGGAAGTGCCAACCATTCTCTAAGCTAAACAAGAAGGGTGTGTCATTTATTTGGGACGACGCCTGCCAAAAAGCACTCGAAGATATCAAAACATATCTGACGAATCCTCCTGTTCTCGTTGCACCAAAATCAGGTAAACCGTTCTTGATTTACATCAAAGCGATGAACCATTCGATAAGTGCTTTATTAGCACAAGACGATGATAACGGTCACGAACAGGCAGTCTATTACCTAAGTCGGACTTTGGTAGGCGCCGAGTCTTGATATCCGATGATTGAGAAAGAATGTCTCGCATTGGTATTCGCAGTACAAAAGATGCGGCATTACTTGGTTGGACAGACGATTTACGTCATTTCTAACGTTAATCCAGTACGGGTATTTATGACGCAACCGGCCTCTATGAATTGGCGGTTAGCGAAGTGGGCCCTTCTCTTGTCCCAATATGATTTGCACTTCAAACAGCAGAAGTCGATCAAAGGACAAGCAATTTGTGATCTTTTGGCGGCAAACCCGACCACGGATACGGCAGAAGTATATGATGACTTGCCAGATGAAACCCACGAGGTTAACACTACATCGCACCAACAAGTATGGCAATTATACTTCGATGGTGCTTCAAGAGCAGCTAATGTGGCAATAACCCCCGGATGTTCTAGAGTCTCCTCCGGAGTTGGAGTTGTCTTAGTTTCCCCCAGAAAGCATGTGATGCCACGGGCTTATTCACTGACTGATCCATGTTCCAATAACGTAGCCGAGTACAACGCGCTTCTCATTGGACTCAATTTCGCCAAGGAGCTGGGGGTCAAATATCTCGAATCTTTTAGGGATTCTCAATTGATAGTCAACCAAGTCCGTGGAGAGTATGAAGTCAGGAACCAAGACCTGATCCCGTACCACCAGGAGGCCATCAAAATGGCAGATTCTTTTAAAGAATTCTTTATTAAATACATCCCTCGTCTCCAGAATGCTTATGCGGATGCGTTGGCAGCACTAGCGGTATCACTTGCGCAGCCTCTCGAAACTGAACTGCTAATCACAGTAAGATCACATCAACTCTGCGTACCCATATACAACATGGATATCGAAGAGGAAGATGATAGAAACATAAGTGCCAAGGAGGTGAACTCAACTCAAATTGGGTCTGAGTCCCGAGATTGGCGTTTTCCCATCATTGACTACGTCCAGTATGGTATTTTGCCAGAGGATGTAAAAGAAAGCGAATCGATCCGTCGAAGAGCACCAAGATTCTTCTACAATACCGAGACCCATACGTTATACCGTTGAGGCTACGATGGTTTGTTACTCCGATGCCTTTCGAACAAAGAAGCAGAAGAAGTTCTTAAGGAAGCACATGAAGAAGAATGTGGTGCGCATTAGCCCGATCCCAAACTGTATGATCGCATCAGGAGAATGGGATATTTTTGGCCAATAATGGTTCGTGATGCAATCGAATACGCCCGAGAATGTCATGCTTGTAAGGTACATGCAAATTATATGCACCAACCACCAGAGCATTTACACACGTCAATCACATCTTGGCCGTTCGAGACATGGGGTATGGACATTGTCGGTCCTATTTTTCCTCCTTCAGTCAAAGGTGATCGATTTATTCTCGCAATCACGGATTACTTTTCAAAGTGGGCTGAAGCGATTCCGTTTAGAGAAGTGAAGACGAACAACGTCATCAATTTTATCAAACATCATGTCATATACCGACACGGCGTGCCAAGACGGATCATTCATGACAACGGTCCACAGTTCATAAGCAACGCTTTCGTCAGGTTTTGTGACAAGTTCAAGATTCAAGATATTTCGTCAACAGCTTATTATCCCGCCGCGAGTGGATTAGCTGAAGCTTTTAACAAGACGATCATTAAGATCCTATCAAAGCTCGTGAAGACCAATAAACGAGACTGGGACGATAAACTCGGTGAAGCACTCTGGGCTTATCGTACCACCATACGCACACCTACAGGAGCTACCCCATATTCGTTGGTATATGGATGTGAAGTTGTGCTACCATTAGAAATCCAAATCCCATCCCTTCGGATCACTCTCGCAACTGAGATGACGACGGAAGAGCAACATCAGAAACGTCTCGAAGAACTCGAAATGTTGGATGAAAGGCGCTTGGAAGCTCAACAACACATTGAGTTTTATCAAGCCAGAATATCTAGGGCTTTTAACAAAAGAGTCCGATAGAGAAGCTTCAAGGAAGGAGATCTGGTCCTTGCTGCTCGCCGATCGATAATCCTCAACTCCAAGAAAAAAGGTAAATTTGAAACCAAATGGGAAGGACCGTTTGTGATAGACACAGTCTACTCAAACGGCGCATATCGCCTGATTTCTCAAGAGGGCGTCAGGCAATTAATGCCAATAAATGGGAAGTTCCTGAAAAAGTACTATCCCTAGTACATTCAGGATAACTCATTTGTCGGGAAGTTCCTTGAAGAATATTACACTTAATATTCTAGAGGATAACCCAAGATCATTTTTACCAAAAAAATCCCTCACTGATCAATTTCAATTGACAGTGAGTCACTTAAAAGTGTCTTTCTGGCCCAAGCCACCAACAAATTCCCCTCTTGATTCTTTCCGCGAACAAGAGGTCCACTTTCAATTTAGAGTCCCCTTTCGATAAACGAAAGAACTCCCTTCTTTTCTCTTTGGTTAAGCCTTCTCATGGTTATAACCAAAGTCGAAATCTCACATCGATAAACGAGAAACTCATCTTCAGACTAGATAACCAATCCTATGAAAGGTAAATTTATCTAGATCTTCCAGATTCTCGGAGTGGAGATCCCACTTCTAGTTTCTTTTGCGCTGGAAATAGAATATAAAATTCTTCCTTTCCAGAATCAAGGAATAGAATATAAAATTCTTCCTTCCTTGTATTCGGGTCCGCATTCACCCTAAAAGAAGACTGGGAAATAGAATATAAAATTCTTCCTTTCCCACACCAACTTTTTCCAAGAATTTATCAATTTAGGATTCATCCTAGGAAGTTTATCCCGAATCCTAAGCAGGGATAAGTCTGCGCCTAACACGCGCTGCCGGTTTAGTCTTTCTCCGTAGAAAAAGACACCAGAGTTCGATTCTGGGGTATCCTATCCTGAAACCTAAGCAGGGATAAGTCTGCGCCTAACCCGCGTTGTCGGTTAGTTCTTAACCGTTAAAAAGAACACCCGCACACATATTCAACATTGTGGCAGGTTGTTATTAATAACACCAAAATCCATTCCTTACACGCATGGGGAATTTCATCCTGAATCCTAAGGAAGGATATGCCGACGCCTAACACGCGTTGCCAGGTTAGTCTTTTACTGTCCAAAAAGACACCAGAACCTGATTCTGGGGACCTTTATCCTGAAGTCTAACTAGGGATAAGTCAGCGTCTAACACACGTTGCCGGGTAGCCTATTCCCGTAACAAATGGTAAAGCCTATGTATTCAACATCATAGCACAAAGTCTAAGGGAGTTCATTCCTTTAGCGCAATGTCACATGCGGAACGGACTAAAACAATCCGTATGTAAGCCCGATTCAAACGGTAATCGGTAAGAGCACGTCAAATCCGTTGAGGGCTGAGGATTTGCCAAAAATCCTAAGTCAACGTCTCATACACGTTGCTGTTTAGTCTTTTCACAGGAGAAAGATGAAGTCTACGTATTCAGTATCGTAGCACTAAAAGGGTTAACTCTTTTAGCTTAACGTCACATACGGAACGGACTTAAACAATCCGCATGCTAGCCCGACTCAAACGGTAGTCGGTAAAGGCTTATCAAACCCGTTGATGGCTGAGAATTTGCCAAAAATTCTATAAATACGAGTCATTGACGCATCAACTCCGTTAGTTGGTCTCGTGATTCGAGTGTCCGCCACACTCCGAAAAGTATAAGAGTATAAACTGCTTCTCAATACTCCAGCAGACGTACGAGTATAAACTGTGTCAAACATCGGACAACGCGTCACAATGAAGCTCAAACGTCGGACAACGCGTTGCAAATGAAGACTCAACGCCAACAATCGATGGTCAGTTCCATGTTGAAATTACAAACACGAGCTAAATAACAGAAAATCAGGAATCGACTTCAAGTTCAAAATTCCGACAACGGTCAGACAATAAATGCAGCACCGGAACCCTTGTAGACATTCGACAAAGCACCGAATAGCCTGGAGGATTGAAGGAATCAAGAATAGAAGCCATTCCAAAGTCCCGTCATACCGGTTAAAGGTTGGGGCAATCATATCCAAAGTATTCCAGACTCTTCTATAAAAGAATGAGGCTAAAATACTTTGGAGGGGGTATCTGTAGGCGTATAAAACTGCCTAAAGGTCCCTTAACACAGCTCGGCACGGTGATTCAACAAACCAACGAACCATCATGCGATATATCCAAGCATGTTCGTTAGACCACAACACCAAAGCTAAGTGAGATGCGACGAAACGGATTAACGAGGCGACAAGGTTAACGAACCGCACGCAAACAACGGAATACATCCAATCGCGTGCCCAATCAAGCTAACAGGTCGATGAATCAATGAATCATCCAACCGTAGAGTC
>BQKN01063430.1:7570-29820 GCA_022839385.1 Asparagus kiusianus
CACTGAGCTGTGTGCGGGGACCTATCGGCAATTTTTGATGCCTACAGTAAGCATGTGATCATGATCGTAGGATTTTATTTTAACATGTTAATTACAGTTTAGCTTAGGTTAATATGCATTAGTTTGTTAAAATAAATAAGAATTTGACTAATTAGATTACTAAACCCTAGATCCATGCATATAAGTGATTTATCTTGGTTAAATAAACCCTGTTAATGTTAGTCATGAGTTTTGATCAAGTTTTGATTATATAAGTTGATAATAATCTGAATTTTGAAGAAATACAGTCAAAAAGCTGGATCTGGCAGAATTGGCCTAATCAGTCGAGTGACTTTGTGAGTCAATTGACTGATAAGGTGGTGTCGGCATAGTGATTTCAGCCGATCAGACGATCGACGTTCCAGATTGGTCGACTGATCAGGCATTATTTTGTTTTTCTTATTTCTTTTGTTTGTGGGTTCGTTTGGCGAGCATTTTGTGCAAGTCATGAGCTGATATTCACACGTAGTTCAAGGAGTACACGTACGGGGATTGAGTATGCATGATTACATCATTTAGGATACCCGAATAGTTGTGTTTGTTACAAGTAACGACTATCTAGTATATTATATTTATAATTTATTGGTGGGGTTAGTCAGGTCCAGCAATGAGACTCCAAATGGACTACACTCCGAGTGCTTTAGTCAAGTACGCAAATGAGATCACGATGGACTTCACTCCTTTATATTATTTTGGTCCGCACGAGTATGCGCAAAAGTCGTTAAACCTATTCATTGGTCAGCACGAGTGTGCGCAGAGGTTGTTGAACCTATTTATCGTTCTGTATGGATACGCACAGAGGTTGACACCTATTTATCGGTCCGCATGGATATGCGCAGAGGTTGACACACCTATTTATTGGTTTACATGGATATGTGCAGAGGTTGACACAACTATCTATCGGTCCGCATGGTTATGCGCTGAGTTGACATATCTACTTAACGGTCCGCACGTGAGTATGATGAGTTGAAGAATTCCAGAGAAGGACGATTTGAATAATTTGCTGATAACCTATGTATAGGTGAAAGTTTATAATCTTTCAATATAATTTGTTGTGAAGGTATTTCACAACTTAGTTACACGAGATAGTGTATCGGTATATGTTTTGCCTACTAAGGATAGTATGAGGAGTCGATATGATATTTTTGGAGATGGTGGATATGGAATTTACTGTAATGTTTTCTTATATTTATTTAGTCTTAGTTTTGGAGTTAATATTTAGCGATTCACAATTTGAGACATATGGTATATACATGAGGGTTTCCTTGTTTGGATTATCTCGCTCGACGTACCAGTCTCGTGTTGTGGGTTTCTAAGTATTAACCTCATTCGGTACAAAGTAAATGATCTAGGTAGACTATGCACTTATATATAGAGACTCCATCATACTTAGTAGCCCCTTCCTTAGGGGCGTATGGAGAAGATCTTGCTAGCGCTCTAACGCTGTGATTTTCACTTCTTTTCAGACAGCGGGGCAGAGTTTTGGAGAGCCGCAGGTTAACAGACTTTCAGCATAGTCACCGTTAGTTATTTGTAGTAGTTCCTACTCCACAAATGTTTAGTTTATGTTTCTAGTTGATTATTAGTTTTGCATTTCATTTTGAGAATTGACTACAAATGTATTTTTAGTTTACTCCTGTAGTTGAGTTTACGGATCATTTGTATCTGATTGTTGGACATCTTTATTTTTATATCAGTTGAGACTAGATCATTTCTGAGATTTATCTTTATTTCTATGATTAACTACCTATATTTATTTTTTATATCTTCTTGTACTTGTACTGTTTTATTTGATTCTACTAGAGAGATACTTCTGTGATGATGAAAAATGTTATTATACAGTATGGGTGCATGGCAGGTTTGACATCCTTAGATTCACCTTGGACTATAACCTTATGTGAACCCGGGGGTGTTACATCAGCTGCCGCGAGATGTAAGCCACTACTCTTTGGGTCTACATCAAAACGCCTTGTAGGCCTGATAATGACGCGTCTATGTAAACAATAAATGTCTTATCACTGCTCGGGATGATAAACATTGGGGATGTAGTCAACTTAGTCTTCAAATTCTCAAATGCCTCCTGGCACTCTTGTAGGCATCGAAAATTGCCGATAGGTCCCCGAACATAGCTCGGTGTCAACGAGCAGCGATCGAACGTCACCACCCGGTTCACAAGAGCTCAAATGACACCGGTGAGCGACTGAAGCAAACCGACGGATTACGTGAACCGACAGAATGTCAGAATCGCAAGGATACGGGTTGACCGAAAACCCCGCTATCACCGCAATCGGACCAACGCCCGCTGTGCCTCGATCACCCCATAGATAATCCAACCATCGGGGCCTACAGAGCTCACCGTCGCGATTCCAACGCATCCGAAATCACTCAAATCCGAGTTCGGACGAAAAGTCAACGGCGAGTCAACGGCGGGACAACGGCACAGCCCCGGGCTGAACCGGGGACACACGAAGCTGTCTCGGCTGGCTCGAGACACCCCATGGGGGGTGTCCCGGCTTGGCCAAGACACCCCTAGGGGGGTGTCTCTCCTCTTAGGGGTGTCCATATCAGCCCCCCCCCTCTCCTTTTGGCTATAAATAGCCCCCTAGGCCTCCTTTGTGAGGGGCTCTTGATTTTGGCGCTGATTTAGCTCTTGGAGAAGAATTTCCGGTCTTGGGATTATCCTCGAGATCCGAAATTCTAAAGTCTGAAGCGGCGAAGCCCTGCCGGAGTGAGGAGTCAGAGTTTCTTCATCAAGGTTCATTCACCCCCCCTCTCTGATCCTTAGTGTTGCTCCTTTGCGGTGACACTAAGAAGAGCTATTATCTCGTTTTAGCCGAGATATACGCTTATAACCTCTAGATCTTGCGCGGATCGACGAGGTTCTGTTTCTATATCCTACGCGGATAGACGAAACTCTGCCGGATTTTATCGGCAAGGATCTTGAAGAGTCGGCGGTCCACGGACATCGACGTCCCCGTCACAGGCCAACAACCCACGCAAGCGAGACCGTACCAAACCGGGCTCTCGTGTTTATTTTCGTTTAAGTTGTAAATCCTTTTGTTTTTTCATTTAAATTCTGTTGTAACGCCTGAAGTTGTAACAGATCTCGAAAAAGAGAACAAGTAATGAAAACAGCAACTTTTACCGGAAACAACTCTGGTCCCCAAACAAACTATACACCCTTCTTCGTAAGGCGTGTCAACGGGGTAGCAATCTTGGAGAAGTCCTGAATAAACTTCCTGTGATAGCTGACCAAACCTAAAAATCTATGAATCTCCGTAATAGTCTTCGGTGGCTCCTAATTAAGAACTGCCTCCACTTTAGCTGGATCAACTGCAATGCCCTCCTTCCTGATAATGTGGCCTAAAAATCTGACCTCAGATAGCCAAAACTCATACTGAACTTAGCATACAACTGGTGATCCCGCAAAGTCAGCAAAGGCAATCGAAGATGCTGCTCATGCTCGGTCTCCAATCTCGAATAAATGAGGATGTCTTCGATAAACACGATCACGAACTGGTCCAAGTATGAACGAAAAACTTGGTTCATCAAATCCATGAATACAACGGGTGCATTGTTTAGCCCAAATAGCATGACAAGAATCTCGAAAGACCCATATCGAGTCAGAAAGGCGATCTTAGGAATATCTATCTCCTAAACCCACAACTAATGATAGTCAGAACAAAAATAAATCTTTGAGAAATACTACGCTCTCGGCATCTAGTTGAATAAGTTATCAATCATCGATAGTGGATACATGTTCCTGATGGTGACCTTATTCAACTCATGATAATCTATACAAAAACACATACAACCGTCCTTCTTCTTCACGAAGGGGACCGGTGCTCCCCATGGAGAATGACTCCGATGAATAAAACCCTGAGATAAAACCTCATCTAATTTAATCTGTAGCTCTCTCATCTCAGCAGACGCCATATGATAAGGTGCTCAGGATAATTATGTTATGCCTGGCTGCAACTTGATGCAAAACTCAACCTCTCTCACTAGAGATAATCTAGGTATGTCCTGAAAGACATCCTAATACTCTTAGACTACTCGTGCCTCACTCAAATCGGCACCCCGATCCCGCATCATCACCTCCTTGATGCATGCCAAAAATGATTCCGCAAACTGGTTGCCTCGTGAGGTCGCTCCAATCAATTCAGGCCCATCGAATGCTCACAAACTGACTGTCTTCACAAAACAGTCAATACTAACATGGTAGGAAGATAACCAATCCATACCAAGAATCACATCAAACTCTGACATATGCAGGACGATCAAATCGACCACGAACTCAGACTCGCCTAAGCTGATAATGCACCTCCTACAAATGCTCTCTAGAAGTGACACATCACCTAGAGGGGTGGAAACTAATAATGTAATATCTAGAGGCTGTTCTACAAGCTGAAGTCTAGTCATGAAATCATAGGACATGAAGAATGCGAAGTTCCTGAATCAAAAAGAATACGGGCTGGGAAGGAGTTCATAAGGAACTTACCTTCCACCAAGGCCCCACTCGCACCATGATCACGCGGTACGATTGCATAAACTCCACCTAAAGTTAGGGTCTGCTGCGCCAAAGTTCCTAGAACGCATAGGACTATCTGTCCCTACGGTACCTCCTGAATAACTCACACCTACCCCTCAATCCTCGGAACTACTAGCAGTGCCTCAAGCCTCAACTACAGACCCTGACCTCGACCCTATGCTCGGTTCTGCTGCTACTGATTCTGATTCTTGCCTTGCTAGCCTTCTGCTAGCATGCTACGGCACTCTGCTACTCTGTATCCAAATTTATGGTAGTTATAACAAGCACCCTAAAATCTACGTTGCTGAGGTGCTCTATGATCATGCTGAGGCCCCTTCTTTTGAGGGCCTTGCTGCTACAAACCCTTACCCTGCTACTGGGATCCTCTAGGTCCTAAAAATGTCCTCTTGTTCTTGCTCTTATCTCCGGACCATTTTTTTTAAGGTTCACTTCTTATTTTGCGGCTCTAACAATAGCTGGTGTTGGTGAAACTCCTGATGTTGCCTCTGCAATAGGCACAACTGGCACAGGTGGTGGTAGAACCATAGAAGATGGTGTTGCCAGTGAAATTTGATTTACTATTTGCTTCACTATCACTGCCAATCTGGCTGCAAGTGGTGTTATAAGATTGATCAGTTATTGTGGAGCCTGCTGTGGCTCGGGCTCTAGATCTGCTTGCCCAGCTCGTCCTGACATCTACAATTTTAGGAGAATAGCTTATAAGACACAGTAAATGAGATCTCAAGCATAAATGGAATAACATAAAAATAGGAAAATCGTATACATATCATTCACACGAATACTTTTCAATCAAAGTAAGATAGTTATCATAAAAAATCATAATTTTTGTGTTATATATATATATATATATATATATATATATATATATATATATATATAGAGAGAGAGAGAGAGAGAGAGAGAGAGATTAATGGGTATCCTTGTCATAGGAGGGGATTTCCTCCTATGACGCCTCTAAAATCACATGATTGAGCGACATTATGGATGATCCACTCTGTTGAACTTGATCTACATATTCTAAAACCCCAACACACCAAGTTTGGGGTGAATCCGTCGTCGTTTGACCCTCCATCGAACCATGTGAAAAGTTCTATTCATTCAAAACCGTTAAAATTGATACGAGTGGATGAAGGGTCAAACGACAACGGGTTCACCCCAAACTTGGTGTGTTGGGGTTTCAGAATACGTAGATCAAGTTCAACAGAGCAGATCATCCATAATATCGCTCAAGTTTTTTTTTTTTTTTTTTTAATTAGACACATTAATCTCATATATATATATATATATATATATATATATGTATATATATATATATATCATCCTCAGTCAATCTAGGAATTTCTAGTGGACTCCATACATGATTCATAGGAAACTTTATTCTAGCTCCACGACTTGATATAGGAATGATCCTAAGGATGTTGGAACTAGAGCTCTGATATTAACTGTGATGCCCCTGGTTTCACACAAGGTTGCAGTCCAAGGATGTTAAACCTACCATGCACCCACACTGTGCAATAACATGTTTTACCATCATAGTAATAGCTCTCTAGTGAAATCAAACAACATGAGTAGGTACAAAATAGGCATATAAATGTAATAATATAATGAACATGATATATAAAGAAGAGATATCTGGAAATAGTCAATAATCATGTTCTTAACTGAAATAAATAAAATTCAACTGATACTGGAATAAATATAAAATGTCTTAATACATAGAGTCAATAGAAATGCTACTAAGGCACTTTGCCTTTTTAAAAATGTAATACAACTCTAAATGTTTAAAAATAAATAATAAACTACTGTGGAGTATAAATAACTACTAATGTAAATAAAGATGGAGACTAAACCGAAACCCCATCAACTTGCAACTCTCCGTGCTCCTGACTCACTACCTAAAAAGAGGGGAAATAACGAGCGTCAAAGCACTAGCGAGATCATCTCCACCACCCCCAGTGGGAGGGGGTTAGGAGTACATATGAAAATAAGTTAGTACATATAAATATAAAACCATCTATCCTGAACTAAAAGGAGATTAAGATTTAGAAATCCACAACACGAGAATTAGTACGTCGAGCGAAATATTCCAAACAAGGAAATCCTCATGTATATACCATGTCTCAAATTGTAAATTGCTAAATCCTAACTTTAGAGTCCTATGAATGAAACAATAAATAAAAGAAATACAACTCCAAATCTCAACAATACAAGTCATGTTAAATCCTCACACTACCCTCAGGTAGTTGGCGCAGTCACAAATAAAATAATTCGATAAAATCATCTCTCATAGAAAATATGCTATGTGGACCAATCTCAGAATTATACCCTACTCTTGGGTAACTAGTATGGGAACATGAATAAAATCTGTACATTGCTCTATATGAAACAAATGATGCACATGGGTGAAGTCTATCGCGGTCTCATTGCAGTATACCAACTAACACACCTTGAGTGTAGTCTCCTGCGGTCTCATTGCGGAATGCTAACTAACACACACTATAGTCTCTCGTGGTCTCATTGCGGAATGCTAACTAACCCAATCGATAATGATGCATATTGAGTATAGTCTGTTGCGGTCTCATTGAAATATACCAACTAGCCACGTTGAGTGTAGTCTGTCGCGGTCTCATTGCGACATACTAACTAACCCACTCAAGCATCCACACAGTCATGAAATGCAATGTATATGTCACTATCAATCATGAAAAATGCAAAGCCTAGATTACATACCTCTAAGCGGCCATGCGTGCTCAAATCCAATTCGTGTATCCTCGTACAAAATGCATGTATCTTGATGTGCAACGCGTACTTCGGGTTCACAATCAAATATGTATAAAGAAAATAACCATTCACAACTCTACACTGATCAATCGATCGACAAAAGCCCTTCGGTCGACTGAATACATGCACAAATGTGCACAAGGCAAAACAGGTGGGATCAGTGGACCAACTCCTTACCTTCGGTCGACCGACCCGAGCAAAGGCTAAAATTAAGTTTCGGTTCGGGTTTTGATCTACAAAGTTACGAGTTTCTAATTTTGCATGAAGACACATAAAATAAATCTTTTTTAATGTGGTTAGGGTTTAGTTATCTATATGAAACACAAACATGATATCTAGTTAAGTTGTCTAAACCCTAACATGTTCATATTCATCAAAAACATCATAGAAACCAGTAAAACTCAATGAAAACTCATATTAAATTGTATTTTAGATCTTAAATTCACATTAGAGAATTCATTTATAACTTTTTAAAGAAAAAAGATCGAATCTTTATATCATATACCTTATGAGAACAATATTCATACTTAAACTAGGTTTAAGGCTCAATAAAAACCAAATAAAACTCAATAAAAATCAATTAAAATTGAGGATGGGATTAGAGGAGATGATCTCACCTCAAAATACTCCTTGAAAAGCCAAGGATGCAAGAAAACAAGTTCTTTCTCGCTAAACGCCGACAATCTCACCCTCTTCAAGGTATTTTCTTCACAAAGCTCTCAAAATGCACTATTAATATACTCTAGAGTTTTTGATATGAGAGGGTGGCTACTAAGATTCACAAATCTGATGTAAAAGATAATTTTTAGGGGTGTTTACATATATATGTATAGGTAAATCCAAAACAAACTAATCTAACCCGAAACAGGAAACCCAGTCTGACTAGAAAAATAGTCTTTGATATTTTGGTTGTAACTCTTTTGTCCGATCTCAGAATAAGGTGATTTAAGATGCGTTGGAAAGATATTGAAGAGACCTACAACTTTTTCCATATTAGTTTTTCCAGATTAGAACTGTATCGGTGTGTAATACATATATACTTTTAATTGATCGTTTTTCCAGATTCGGATTGCATCAGGGTATAAAGCATATATACTTTTAATTGGTCTCCAATCAATTACTATCATACTCATTCATCATCAAATAATATTTATCATAATATAACTCATTTAATATTTGTAGGCAATAAAATTTGCCTTTAATCCTTATCAGAGAAGTTCAGAACAAAACTGCTTAAAACCTCGCCCGAAATAGCAAAAAGGGGAAAAACACTGATAAAAAGGGGAAAAACGTAGATATCTCCCAAACCGTAAGGAATTTGACGAAACAGAGGAAGCGAACCACAGCCTATGGCTCGGTTCGGATGGCCTCGTCTCGTCGAGATAGGCGATTTTCATATATAATTCGTCCAATTCCGACTTACGGTTTGAAAGTTACGGCCTATTCTTCAATCCATGCTCAGGAGCTCGCCTGCAGCTCGAATTTCGCCTGCACCTGCAAATCTGCCTGCAGTCTCAAATCCGCCTACAGACCCAAGTCTGCCTGCAGTCTGCAGATCTGCCTGTAGTCCCGAATCCGCCTGCAGACCCAAGTCTGCCTGCAGTCCCCAGATTTGCCTGTAGTCCCAAATCCGCCTGCAGACCCAAGTCTGCCTGCAATCCCCAGATCTGCCTGCAGTCCCAAATCCGCCTGCAGACCCAAGTCTGCCTGCAGTCCCCAGATCTGCTTGCAGTCCCGAATCCGCCTACAGACCCAAGTCTGCCTGTAGTCCCCAGATCTGCCTGTAGTCCCAAATCCGCCTGCAGACACAAGTCTGCCTGCAGTCCCCAGATCTGCCTGCAGTCCCAAATCCGCCTGCAGACCCAAGTCTGCCTGCAGTCCCCAGCTTCACCTGCACCTGCAAATCTGCCTGCAGTCTCAAGATCGCCTGCAGACCTAAGTCAAGCTGCAGACTCGCCAGCTCACTGTCAACGGCCCACTTGGAGTATGGGAACAGTTACATCAGTGGTCAAATCCCACAAATCAAGGGAGAAAGCCTGGCGCTCCTCACCTAGCAAGAATAGGGAGGCTGACAGGACCCCCTAAGTGGTCACACCCCACAGCTAGGATGGCTGACAGGACCCCCTAAGTGGTCACATTCCACAGCTAGAGCGGCTGGCTCCCTCACCTCCATCAGTGGTCAAAATCCCACAAATCAAGGGATGGCACAGGCCATCCCTTGCCTATTAAAACCCATCTTCAGCCAGCATGAAAAGGGGATTGGCTATTGCATATTCTGCTGGCTAATCTCCCAAAGGTTGAACCTGGACCTTTGCCAAAGGCTCCCTCATTCGAAGAGACTCGTCGGAACCCTCCGACTTGAGGCTCTCGGGTAGACTCGAACCCACTCACATCGGACCTTCTACTGCGTACTGAAGCTCCAGCAGCAACTTCGATCGGATCGTCCAAGGGAAGCAGACTCGGCACGAGCACCGAGCGAGGCGTCCTATCACCACCGAGGAACCCACGTTAAACAAGGAGGGCATTCCCTCCGCTTCTGCTGTAAACATTTGATTATTAGTTTGTAATAAGCCTTCTTATCAATACAAACGAAGTTCCCTGTTTTCGGGAAATCAAATTTACACCTACAATATTATTTACCCTAGCATTTTTACAAAAAAATTACGGGGATTTATAATGATAAGGAGGCTGATTTGGATAAGACGGATTGGATTGTTTAAAATTATTTGGTGAGTTGAATGGAACTATATTTCGTCTAAAAATTATTGTGTTGAAGTGGGAGTGAAATTTTAATTTTTAGAGAAACTTTCTAATTCTATCCAAATTTTAGATGATTTCTCCAGCCCGAATTGTAGGTTGGAGAAAACGGATCATTCATAAAACACTAGAATGTAGTGTTTATCTATTCTAGTAGTTGAATATTTTCTAAGAAAGGACATTCCTCTAAAATATGGGTTGAAAAAAATACATTTATGATAACCTGAGGTAGAAACTTGATTGATTTGAGCTAGAGCTTGTTCTTTGATTTCTAAAGCTTCTAACCTATGCTAGATTGTAATCATCTTTGTTTCAGAGGCTATGTTAGACTATAGAGAAAGACCACTAGATTTGGTTGGGAGTATTGATGAAACTCTTTCATAATAGTGTTCCCAGTACATGGTTTTCTCAAATAAATTCTCTAAGAATTTTCAAGCTTCATCGACATTTTTTTCATGAAATCCCATTGAGACATTAGTTCTAAGGAAGTCTTTATAGAATAATATAATCCTTCATAGATAATTTGGCATAATCGCCATTTTTCTAGACCACGATGAGGATGTTAGATATGAAGATCGTTAAATCTATTAAAATACTTCCAGAGTGGCTCTCATAGGACTATCTTAAAATTCTAAATGTTGTTTCTAAGATTAACTGTTTTACGGATTATGAAACTTTTATTCAGAAAAATGATAACAAATTCATCCCTGGTTGAGATAAATTTTATAGGTAAGCTATACAGTCATTTCGTAGCCTTGTCCTTAAGAGCAAATATGATAAATCTAAGCTTAATCGCATTCTTAGATAATTCCCTAATCTTAAATATAATACAAACTTTCTCAATCTAAGAGATAAAAAGATACGCATCTTTGGATTCATTTCCTAAGAATTTCAGAAGTACGTTTATGAAATGTAGTCTAAGATCAAAATTAGCTCCATTAACCTCGGATAGCCTAATGTAAGATAAGATTATATTCCTAGTTGGATAACACATATCTTGAAGAATGAGTGGATTAGGATTGTCCATTTATTTGATTTTAAAAATTGGTTCAATAAGGATAATCGATTGATATTATCTCTAAACCAAACTTGCATACACCAAAATAAATTCTTTTTGGATTTTTTTTAACTAAAGTAGAAATTAAAAAAAATCTAAGAAAAACAAAAGTTAATTATTTTTTATTTAGAAAAACTAAAAGACCAAAAAGATTGGTGAAAGAGGAGAAGAATGATAAATCAAGAGCAATCACTTTGAAACAAGCATCATTAATTTGATGGTTAAGCCTAGACTCAACTAGACTCGCTCCTAACCAAAAACTCCTTGAATGAAAAGATTGAAGCTTAGTCGGTCAGTAAACCAGGTAAGGATAGTACTAAAGGAAAGTCAATGATCAATTAAGTACATCATTCCTTGTGAAGTGCTTCACGCAACTCCTAAATCTTATCTTAGACACCAACGGATTCAAGTAAATTTAAGCCGCTTCACTTAAGGATTTCTTGGTCCTTAATGAGCTTGAGTCCCTAGGGGCCAATGTCTAATAAGTTTTAAAAGACTTGGGTTTGTGTAGTGAGGAATTAGTAATTTGTGAGCTAAGAAAATGGTGATGAACTCCTTACCTCATCTTGATTGTTGGTTTTACCCTTAATAGTATTATTAAGTGAGTGCTCAAATAAAATGGCTTAAATTACTTTGTCGAATTCATACTACTATATGCAATGCGACCCTAGAAATTAAAAGACACTATAAAAGGATGCAAAAATAAAATATTTTTTATTTTTTAATTAAGGTTAACAATCAAACAAATATGAGAAAGAGAGCTCTTGTTTGAATTTATTATCATATTGGTAGTTATTTAAGTGGAGGATGAGTTTTATTAGAGTTGACAAAAGAAAAAAAATTATTTTGTTTTTTATTAGATCCTAATTGTCTCTAATGTGAGAAACTGAACTAGAGGGTGGAATTAAAAATATTAAAAAAAGGACTTACCTTTTAAAGTAAATCTTCAACCTTCAATCTTCAATCCTTAATTTTCAAGCTTCAAAGTTTTTCTTCATAATTAAATACACAAATCAAAGAACAAAAATAAAAAAATCCTAATTACAAGCACATTTCCCGACAATGGTGCAAAACTTAATGTGCTGTGAAGAAAGTATCGAGATTATAAGTACACAATCAAGTTATAGTACAGTATAATGTCGATCCCACAAGGAAGGTATCTAGAAAAAAAATTCTAAGTTGAATCTAAATTTGTGTGTGGACAATTAGGAGTGAAAATATGGAGAGATAAAGAGTGGGTACGTCTATTTACAAATAAAATAAAATTAGAGCAAGAGGGGAGAAAAAGAGTGAATAAATAAAAATAAACAAAAAATAAACAAGGAGGAGAAAGAAAATAGAAAAGAACAAAAATTAAAAAGAGAAAATAATCAAAAAGAGGAAAATCAAAATAAGTAAAAGATAGAGGACATCAAATAGAGAAGATATGATCTAGAACTGAATCCACTAGTTAATTTTATTTTAGAATTTATGACCTACTCTCTTTTTGTTATATTTTACTTTAGATTTACTAAGCATAGACTATCAAACTACTTAACTAAAGAATAACCTATGAAATTATCATCCAAAAAATCATCATTCATAAAAAATAAATAACTAGATAGCAATTCTAGAGTTTATAATCATAATTTATTAAACCACTCAAGATAAGCATAGATTATCAAATTTTTTGAAACTAGTTTGTAAGTAAACAATGAACATTGTTTGAAACTGGGCTTTGTGTGAGATAAAAATTGTGATTTTATGTTTCGATGCACAGTCAAAAAAAGTAGTTGTCATCTCTGATGGTTAGATGTTAACTCTTCATCTTACATGTTAATTTTCTACGAGATATGTTAACCTTTACATGAACATGTTAACTCTCGTGTGAACATGTTAAAATTTTCATAAAATTGTTAACTTTCATCGTACTATGTTAACTATGCATATTGTCTATTAAATTCCACTGCTCTATGTTAAGTTTTATGAAAAATGGTTTATTTTACTCCCAGTCAGTTAACTTTCGACATACTGTGTTAACTATGCATATTGTTAACTTTCATTGTATTGCTGTTAATTTAAAATATCATGAGATAATATTATAATATAGCATATCGGATATCTTACTATTTTATTAATTTGTGCAGCAGTGATGCCTCTTTGAATACAAAATATAGGCGTCCTCCTCCACGAAATACTTCCAATTCAGAGAGAATCCAAAATGATTTCCCGTCTGGTGAAATTATAATGAGAGCTGATGATATTCTCAATAACACTTATAACATTCCTCAATGGTGGCACACAACATTAACTGAAAAGGAGTAACAATTTAAAACTATAACTGAATTGAGACTAGCTTTGCAATACTATTCTATGGTGAAAAAATTTGACTATGAATTTGTAAAGAATGAACCCAAACGTATCCGAGTTTGTTGTCGACATAAGAAAACATATGGATGTCCTTGGATGCTCTTTGTATCTCCTGTTAAAAATAATAAAAGAATCAAAAGGTTTGTGAATGAAACAGTTATGGACAACATACTAACTTATCAGGGTAATCACGGGCATTTCGTAAATTCATAGTAGCCCAGCAACCTGTATTAAAGGTGTAATCTGAAATTCACCCAATTGATGTGCAAAAGGAGTTCCTCACTCAATATGGATTGAGACTTGAGTATAGTAAGATATGGTAGGTCAAAGAAAGAGCGCAGGAGGATATGTATGGTGATAGTTATGAGGCTTATGATAAATTAAGATGGTAAATTTTATAGTTATTTTATTAAGTGTACAAAATTTGATCTTAGCCACTTATAGTATAATGTTAGTTGTTATCATGCAATATATTACCCTTAGATATTTCATGTTAATTTTCATGGATATCTTTCAACTATCATCATGGAATGTTATGTTTCATGAAAACTATGAACTTTTATGTTAATATACTACCCTTATGTTCCAATGTATTTTATTACATGAAATTAGATCACATTGTTGTACAGGTATGAGCAAAAGGTGAAGCAAACGAATCCAGGAAGCTACATTTGCATTGACCAGAATGAAGGAAGATTTAGAAGACTGTATATATGTTATGTTGCTTGCATCGTTGGTTTCTTAAATAGGTGTAGAGACCCCTATTATTTTTAGATGGGACCTTTTTGAAAGGCAGATACAAAGGCATGCTCCTAAGTGTCATAGCATACGACAGAGACCAAGGGATATATCCACTTGCGTATTGTATATGTGATCAGGAAAATATTGATAATTAGAGATGGTTCCTTCAAGGTCTGTGGTCCATACTGTATGAAAGGTTAGACCCATACAATCCTCCCTACCAATTGTTATTATTTCTGATGCTGACAAGGGGATTCGAGAAGCCGTGAGAGAATATTTCCCTTATTCAATTCACTCAAGATGTGTTCTTCACCTAGTTGAAAATTTTAGATCAAAGCTAAAGGATTTGGGAATGAAGGCAAAAGGCACATAAGTTTTGGGGAATTTGCTCCAATCTGCTAGCTATAAATACACTATAGCGGAATGGAACGACTACATGAAGGAAATTTATGAGATGTCTCCAGCTGCATATGAGATTGCAATTAATTACTCGTCAGAGCATTAGGCAAATGCATTCTTCCCTGGCATTAGGTAATGCATTCAATCATTATGACGTTTTGTGGTTGATGTTAACTATCTTGCATATATGTGAATTTTCCTTTCTATAGGTTAACTATGGCTGATATATGTTAACTTTCACCAATATGTGTTAACACTGATGCTTTATGTTTTCAGCAGTAAAGGTTAAGTTTTGTGGTTACGTGTTAATATTATTACATATTGGATGCCCATCATACTTTCTATTATTTTGTGATTTGTAGATATGGTTATGTAACCTCTAATGTCGCAGAATCCTTTAACAGCTGGATATATGAAGCTCGATTGTTACGTATCCTACAAATGATGGAGCATATCCGAAAACAAATTATGAGTCGCATAAACAGCAGATAGATAATGGCTGATAAGTGGACAAACTATCTTTGTCCTAAAACTGAGCAGATTGTTAGAGAACAAATGGAAAAAGGATGTACTTTAGAGATTAAGCAACCTAGAGATGATATATTCAAAGTGCAATCACATAGAACTACTCACTTTGATTTAGAGAAGAGGACATGCACTTGCCGAGCTTGGGACGTAACCTGTATTCCTTATGTGCATGCTTATGGAGTCATTATATATATGAAAAGAGATGTATATCAATATTATGATTGGTTCGTGTCTGTAGAAGTGTTTAAGAAGATATACGACGAAATATAATATCTCATACCAGATTATGAGAAGCGCATTGTGCCCAGGGATGAAATCCAGATTTTGCCACCAATTACCACTGAGAGGAGGAGAAGAAATAGAACAAGACGCATAAACATTAGAACCATTTACAAACGTCAAGTTAAATGTTCTCAGTGCAAAGCTGAGGGTCACAATCGAGCAACTTGTAATGAGCCCATCAGTGATTAGTGTGTTTCTGCTTCTTACAATAATACTTTTGTTAGAGAAATATAGGTTGTATTTAAGTGGTTAAGTATATAGTGTGGGACTTTTGTAATTTATGAAGTTGTACGATTAATCATTTCGTTCATGCAAGTAATATTTACTGCAAGGATGCAAGATGTTTTGAGATTTGTACTTGTTCATCTTAACATTTTGTTCATGCAAGTAATATTTATTGCAAGGATGCAAGATATTTTGAACGATTAATTATTTTGTTCATGCAAGTCAAAAAATATAAACTTTTGTTCATTCTTCCTAAGTTGTTTTTGTATGATACTAATTTTCTTCAACATTGTGATCTGTAAGATGAAATTTAATTAAAGAAACTTCAGTTTGTTATGCTTTTTATTAAAAATGAATTGAGGAACTTGTGTTCAATATCAGATTTACACGTTAACTTTTACTGAAAGTGGTGATACTATGTTAACTTTTACTAAAAGTGGTTAAGTATGAGAGTTATATGTTAACTTTTACTGAAAGTAGTTTAGTATTAGAGTTATATGTTAACTTTTACTGGAAGTGGTTAAGTATCAGCCAATGAGAGAGCTAGGGGCAACTCCGGCGAGTTTAGTTCAGGTGAACTTGGCCTTCAGGCGAGTCCGACTCGTGCTAGGGAGTCTGCCAAACAGGCATGGTCAGCGAGTCGTCTCGGTCGAGTCGTTTTCAAGAGCCGACTAATGACCGCCTTTCGTGTTAGTACAAAGAGGCGTCGAGTCAGCTTTGATAGGAAGAACCGACAAATGACGCATTTTGTGTCAACGTGCCGACTCTTCGATTCATCTGGTCGACTGAGTTAGATGGGTTTGAATTGAGTCAACTTCGATGGGAAGAGCTGACAAATGACGCCTTTCGTGTCGATGTTCCATTCAAGTTGGCTGAGTCTGGTGGACTCTTGAGGGAGTCGGTCGTCGTCTGAGTCTGGTGGACTCTCGGGGGAGTCGGTCATCATCCTATTTGAGTCGGTTGAGTCTGGTGGACTCTCGGGGGAGTCGGTCATCGTCCCATTCGAGTCGGCTGAGTTTGGTGGACTCTCGAGGGAGTCGGCCTGTCTTCCCACAGATGGACCCTTGGGCTCTTTTGCTTGTTTCAAGTTGTTGTGCTGGGATAAAGGTAATTTTTATTGCCTACAGTTAAATATCAGAGTTATACGTTAACTTTTACTAAAAGTGGTTAAGTATTAGAGTTATATGCTAACTTACAGGTTGACATGTTAACTTTTTTTCCAATTTGTTAACTTTCAGCATAATAGGTTATCTTTCATGATTACATGTCATCTTTTCTTAAATAATGTTAACTTTTACTGGGTATATGTCAATCAATGTAGTTTTTTTCTTATAACATTAGTGACATGACATGTTCTATCATCCCTTATAGACATGTTATGCATTGCATTTCAACCAGTTAGTAGCATAAATTATAGAAGTTGTCATCCACCTAATTACTTGTTACACAACCAGTTAAATACATAACTAATTACTCACTATCAACCTATAAATGTCCAATTCCTCAACCAGTAACATAACTTGTTATCCACACTATCAACCAGTTACACTACCAGTTAAATACATCTTCTCATCCACACTATAAACCAGTTACATAACCAGTTAAATACCTCTTGACATCCAGTCTGTCCACTAGTTAAATACAACTTGTCATCCACACTATCAACTAGTTACATAGTCTTAAACTATTTACACAACTAAATTAATGTACAAGTTAGTTTTGTTCTCATTTTGATCTGTTCAATTCATCACTTTTTAGGACAACACTCACCCATCCTTTTCTAATGTCTCCCCTTAATTATTTTGTTCCCATCCTTCCATTAGGAGTTCAGCTACAAGCCTAGCATGGATGACGTCAGACTCATCAGCGGGATTAGTTACCTGAATCGTATCAACCCATGTATTATAGCCTTTATATATAAAGGAACGGAAAACCCACAATCAAACTTGCATGATATAAAATAGAAATATAGTTAGATATATGATGCTAAATAAAATGAAAAAGTTTAGATATGTGAAATACTAACATTCTAGTATGTTGCTCGCAAGGGAGGGCATTTATATCTGAACTTTCTCTAAACATTATTGGAACAAAATTAGACTTCATATGATCCATGAAACTAATTATTTTATTTACTTGTTCAATGTACGCACTGTAGCCAGTCGAACTACAATGCTTAATAACGTCCTCATCCAACCTTACTTCAGCAACATGCCAGTGGTCATGACGCATAAGTAGGATAAGGACACTATTCCTCGTGAAAACATGCTTTTGTATGAATGAGGTGTATATATGTGGAAAATCTAGGGTCATTGCATAAAGGCTATGTTGTATTGCTAATAAAATAATGTTACGCCGGTTGTAAACAAGAGTTAAAAAAGCTTAGGAGTTTGAATCTAATGCTTACGTAGAAGAATGTTGATACAACCCCATATTTCATGCTTAAGGTCGCAACTTCTGGCCTCTCTAGCCATGTGATTAGCCTATCTACAAGAGCTTCCATGACCTGCAAATTTATCATGGAGGAGATGCAAATTAAATTGCATAACAACACAACACCCAAAGAATCCCAGAAATGCATAAAATATTAACATATTAAACTTGCATGGTCATCAATACGGCCACCACATAGAAGATAAAGAAGCTCCAAAGAATCGATACTATTGTTCACCGTATTAACAATAATACATGACCTAAAACATAACAGTAAGATCCAAACGTTAACATAAATAAGGATATAGAAAAATATGGAAATATTAACATGTTCTAGCAAACGTTAACATAAATGGGTATAAGTTAACATAAATCTGGAAATATTAACATGTAACAGTGAAAGATAGCATGTTCTAGCAAACGTTAGCATAAATGGGTATAAGTTAACATAAATCTGAAAACATTAACATGTAATAGTGAAAGCTAACATGTTCTAGAAAACGTTATTTAGAATGTCTAAACTTACTGATGGGTTTTTTAATTGCAAAACTGAGAGATCCATCTTTTCTCATCTAGTGTGAGCTTTGTCGCTACATGATGGGGTACTCTAAAGTTGTGAACAAAGGATCCTTCATTGTCAATAAAATGTATGCTAAAATCATCAATGTTAGGAATACCCTCATTTAACAACTTCAAAAGAGCCTCCTCCTTCTTCTTGATTTTCCTCTCTTTCAGAAAATCCCAAGTGCATTCATCGGGCTTACAATAGTACCTGATTTTCCCCCTCTCTTCATCCTTGTGGTGTGATATGTTAATTATCTCTTGACAAACTTCCTTCTTCTTTTCTTTAGTGAAAGGGGTTTGGACTAGCTGTGATCGCATCTTGATCCTGGTATTTGGTCCCCTAGTCCCCTTTGAAACTAATTTCTTGGATCTCTTCTGATAAACTTGTACCTCATTTTTCTCCTCCATTTTCTCTGCAACTTTCTTCTCTTCATCTTTCTCCTCCTCACTCTCTACAACTTTCCCCATATTCTTATCCTCCATCTCTTTCCATTCAACTTTCTCTATCTCTTTCTCTGCTTTTGCAACAGCCTCCGCAATATGAGAGACATCCTTACCAATATTGGTTACATTGTCATAATCAAAGCAATTTACATCATCACCCCTATCAATAGAATGAATACTTCTTACTTTAGTTTGTGCAAACCCTATATGCCTATCCTGTGACATAAATCACTCTCACATTTCTTCAGGTCTTTGGGGTCAATCAAGTCAGCGATTCCTTCATAGAGCTCCAATTTCTTGTTCACCCTATGTATCTCCTTAGAGCAAGCATCCCATTGAAGGCTCTTTCTACGCTTGACAGCGTGGAGCAATTTCCAATTTAGTTTGGCCGTATTCCTCCAAAAATAAATTTGATCTTCACTTGTCAACTTCTCTTTCAAAAGCATTTATGATATGCTGGGAGAAAATCTAAAAAATAAACAATATACCTGTTACCCATGTAAATCCACAAGATTAATGGTAATAGTTATGAAAATCCATAAACTTTTATATGTTAACATGCCAGAATGAAAGTTAACATGTTAAACTTAAAATTAACATGAACATATAACTAAAGCTAACATATAAGATTAACATATAAGATTAACATATAAGCTATAATCATGAAAAATAATATAAAGGGGCAAAAGTTATCATGATATGCTATTTATTCACTTGTTCTACTGATCATTTACATTTAACACTAACTCAACATGTAACAATGTAACTATCTTACCCAAAGAAAGTTAACATGAAACAATGCAAACTAAAAATGAATTAATGATAAAGTTACAAAATTTAACTCAATATAAATATGCAAGAATGTGTAAAGAGTCATTGATGCTTACGTAGCCTACGGATGAACTCTTTGGTCTGCCCTTTTACCTTCTCTTGCTTCCCATCCTTTACCTTTTCTTTCTCATTCTTCTTCCTCGGCCTAGTTTGCTCCATAACTTTACCCCTAGATGAGACCGGATTTTTTTTCCAAAGTAAGCGATTTCATTCTTCTTCCTGCCGGGCTCCCTTTGAGGGTATTTTTCACCCCATGGGCTGTTGGGAGAAATTGATTTCTCCATAATTTTAATGCTTGCTTTTTTTGCCTTAGCGACAATTGTCTCCCTCCTCAACGATCCAGTCGTCCCTCCGACCTTACCCAATTGGTCAACGGAGGCTTCCATCTGAAGTTTAGGACTGGTTTTTTAATGCATGTCATCTCATAGTACTATAGCCATCAAAATCAAAGGAACGAAAGTCAAAATAGTTAACTTTCAGAACTCTTTCTTCAACTATATTCTAAATAGCTAACTTTCACTATTACATGTTAACATTAATAGGTACATGTTAGCTTTCACCTATTAATGTTAACTTTAATTTTTATATGTTAAATTTCATGTTAACATGTTAATTTTAACCATATCCTGTTAACATTCAATCTTGTACATGTTTTCTAATGCCTGTTACCAAAGCTACTAATAACTAAAACAAATGTCAAACCATATGATCATGTAACTTACAGGGATGAGCGGCATGCATCCAAGGACTTATGTAAGCCCTGGCTTCCTCAACCCTTCAATGGTAATTTGAATGTCTCTCTTCGTCTCATCAAAAATAAATTTACCCCACGCAATGTTCTTCACTCTCTCAATACTATCTACATATTAAGACAACTATCTTAAGATACCTTGTGAGTTGTTGGGGCACCAAATCATTGCACACTAGTACAAGATTTACAGCAACACAAAATCCTCAATGTCCTTATTATCTCTTGACTCAACAAGTGTTTCCAGTAACTGTTCAACATATCTCCTCATGCTACCAGCTTCTTCTGTAGCCTTGGACTTGGCCTTTAGCATTTTTTTCTTCTCTTCAAAGTACTCCCTCCAAAGCTGGTTATGAGGGTTTCTATTCCCGTAGATTAACTCCCTATCAATAAGGAAGCCCGTGTGAGTTTGCACCCACTCTTCATCAAATTTGACTAAAAATATAGACCCGATTTTGGGATCGGGAAAATAGAATTCATCAGTTTCGCTAGCATAATTGCTGAGCATATGCTCTAGTGCCCATCGATCACGTGCTGGAGGTCCGAAAAATACATAGTGCTCAAAGTTACTGCCCTTGTAGGCATCCCAATGCCACTTCTTCATTTTTAGTTGAAGTTTTTGCATAAAAGTACAGTACGATCAAGGACATGCACTAGGTCTTATATCACCTACAGCAACAACTTTCTTGCATAAACAACTATTTACTCTTAACAAATCGTTCAAATTCAAATTAGGTAACAATTAACAGTAAAGGCATTAACTTAGTAAAAGTCAGGTTTTATTAACATGAATAGCTAATAGTTGACAGTTAAGAGTAAACATTAACAACAAACGAGAATTATTGACATGCATTGCTTCTAGCTATCAATAAATGAGAATTATTGACATGCAATTCTTCCAAACTGATAATACTTCGTATTGTTCAGATCTTACTCCAAAATTAAGAAATTGATTCTAGTACACTATAATAACCAGTCGCTCACCACCATTTTATTCATAAAAAGAACCCATAAACTTCAATTAAAATCAAAATCATTCAATTAAAATAATTAAATTCAAAATCACTCAATTAATTGCGAACTTATTTCTTCTTTGAGATGGACACATCCTCCGGCGAGCGTCTCCTCTTGCGCTCTTGAATTTCTAGTCTTTTCATGCTCAATAGGGTTTCCGTCATCCTCAGAGGATGTCTGAGGAGAACCGTCGGCGGGAGATATCAAGGCAGAGGCAAAGGCGGATAAGTTTGGTAGTTCCTCCTTCTCTAATTGCACTGACCGACACCGGTGAAGAACCCCTTCCGTTTGATTATTGTCTCCTTCATCCTTGCTACGCTTAGGGTTCTTAGTCATTTCACTTAAAGAAAATTTGGGCATTTTTCTTATGGATTTCTTGGCCGCTTGAGTGAAACTAGGGTTTTAAAAATGGATTCTCAAGCTGAGGGAGGTCTGAGGTTGAGGAGATTTGGGCGTGTGGAGAGAGAGAGAGAGAGAGAGAGAGAGAGAGAGAGAGAGAGAGAGAG
>BQKN01063430.1:46598-86229 GCA_022839385.1 Asparagus kiusianus
TTATTATAAAATAAAAATAAAAATTTAAAATTTTAGGGTTTTACAGTGGATGTCAGTTATGGATGTGATTAATCACTGAGATATATGACCGGGATACTTTACTCTTGAGAAAGTATTTATTCTACCTTCACAGTGATAGCGGAGGATAATATAAATACGATGTAATGATGTCTTTATTTCCTTTATTTCTTTCTTTATATGTCATAGTTAGGATCAATGATTAGCGATTCATAATTTGAGACATATGGTATATACATTAGGGTTTTCTTATTTGGATTATTTCGCTCGACGTACCAGTCTCGTGTTGTGGGTTTTTAATTGTTGATTTCATATAGGTTGTTTATTATTAGTTCAGTATTAATGTCTAGATATCTACAATTTGAGATAATTGTTTATACATGAGTGTTTCCTTGTTTGCATTATTTTGCTCGACGTACTACGTCTTAGATTGTAGGTTTCTAAATATTAATTCCACTTAGATACAGAAAAAAATAATCTTGGTAGACTATGCTTAATAGATAGAGCCTCTACTCCATTTGGTAGCCCTTCCCCTGGGGGAGGATGGAGGTGATCTTACTGTAACACTCTGACATATTAGACCATAGAGTGGGGTGATTAGGATCTTATGCTAATCTAATCCGATTTAGGAGCAATATTTGATTAATAGCCTAAACAAAATGCACCAATATTCATGATATATATGTGAATATATGCAAGCAAGACAAATGCAATCATAACTAGATTAGCACAAAAAGATAACTTGGATCTTTAACTCAAGGCGATTAGTGCTTAAATCAAAGAGCACCAAGCTCTGATATAATTGTTAGACCCTAGAGGGGGGTGATTAGGGTCTTACGCTAATCTAATTTGATTTTATGCCAATTAAAATTAATTAATAAATTATTCTTGCAAGAGAGATATACAATATGTTACAAGAAAGAATAAGCAATATGAACAAAGATAAATATCCTAGCAATGAGATATACTATGAGATATATGCAAGGATATATAATTAACACAAGGGTAAACAATCTAAACTAGATAGTGGGTAATATAATCAACAAGCAATATACAAATGCGATATAAGATATGAACATAAAAAAGTGCGCCAATGCAATCACAAACAAACGATATGATTACGGAGTTCGGTCCCCACGACCTACATCTCCGCTCCTCACCTCGAGGAGATCTCCACTATTATAACCGGGTTTTCTATGTTTACCCGAATAACGTTTACACCACACAATACGGTTTTCTAGTTTACCGAAAACTCTACAACTAACACACTCTTGTAATCTCACTCTACACCCTCTCAAGTGTTGAACTTGACGTGTCTCCCTCAAGTGCTCGGATACAACCTCTCCCTAGGTTCGTCAACCGACACCACTCCTCTTGGGACGATCCCTGACTCTCGCTACACACTTCTCTTGGTGTATAAGTGTATTACAAAGTGATCTCATAATTAATCACAATACAAAGTGTTTGTTCTCTATAATGGATGAGAACGAATTATAAGCTCACTCTCTAAGTTACACAATCCCACAACCCAATTATACTATGAATGTAAATACAATAAGCTCAATGGTTGTGTATGTGTAAACAAAGAGAAAATAAAATCAACTAAACTCAATATGAACACTAGCTTAATAAACTGACAATCAAACAATATAAAATATAAAGCTAGATTGAGTTTAGAAAACTTCTCAATAGATCAAGAGTGGAAGGAGAAGAGTTGGATGCTCAAACACCAAATAGATGATTTCCTCAAGCTCTTGTGGAGTTGATTCACAAAACCGAAACACTCAAATGCTTAAAAGCTTATAAACACACTTTAAACAAACTTAAACCCTTGATTAAAACTTTGTTAAACCTCTTGGATTCCTCTTGAAAACTGAGGTATAAGGGGGTATTTATATGAAACCCCAAAGCCAAGAGAAAACCAAGAAAAGACCAAAAAACCAGCTCAACAACGGCTCTGGAAACTAGCCGTTGGAGCAGATTTGACAGTGCGGCGGTCGACCGCGAAGGTCATCAAAGCAGAGAAAACTTCCAGAGAGTTCGACGGTCGACCGTGGCGATCGACCGTGGAAATTTTCAGCTTGACGGTCGACCGTGAAAGTTTCTGCTGCCCACTCAGAGAAAAACATAAGCGCGGTCGATCGTGGCCGTCGACCGCAAACTGATACAAAATATTTCAGGTTTGAAAGTGAAATGTTTATTTTAAAATCCTGTTTAAAAATATCAAATAAATTCCAAAAATGCTGAAAGTTTGGGAAATGATTGTAGGCATGATAATAAACATGCTATAAAAACTGGTTTTCAAAAAAGACTTCCCAAATGAAAAATATCATCATTTTGCAAAATAGTCCAAAACATGAAAATGTGAACACATGAGTTTTGACATTTTAGCTTAACCATGTTTTGAAACATTACAAAATAATTTTGTAAACTTAATAAAATATGTATATGATTATTGTTAAGTCTATAAACCAAGAAAACAATATTTTTACAAATACAATAGAAAATGAAGCATATGAGTATGTATATGAAAATATATTTGTTTCATATCTAAGTAGTTAAACCAAATCACAAAAATAAATATGAAATATGTAATTTCATATTTATAAACATGAAAGCCAAAACTTGTGTTGTATATATATATGACTACATATATATACAAAGAAACTAATAAAATGTGTGTGTATATGATATTGAGCTTAACGTACTTAACACACATAATGTAACACCTAAACTAAATTACTCAAGCTTGATCTTGATCTTCATTATAGCTCAACTTGGTAAACTTGCGGACGAAGCTTGAACTTGGATCTTCAACTTGAATTGTATGGCTTCACTCCATAATTCCTCCAACCTTCATTTGATATGACCGTTAATGCTCGATTCCATCCATCCTCCAACTTATTGTTTGCCTAGAATAAATACAAAAACACAAACGCTAGACAAACAACATTAGAAGTAAATTGTTTGTTAAACATTATCAAAACAAGAAGGCCAACAATCTCCCCTTTTTTGATAATGACAAACAATTTACAAAAAGGATATATGCATGAAAGGAAATGAATATACAAAGTATAATATATCATGCATATAAACAAGAAAGAATATACTCACAATATTTCTCCCTCTTTGACAACATCAAAAAGGTGAAAACAAAAGGATAAAAATAGCGAAAGCTCCCCCTATCAATATGCATGAGTGAGTATAAAAAACAATAATAGAAAAGGGAAGGCTCCCCCTATCAAAATGCCATATGGAGTATATTAAATGGAGACCAAGGCAGTGAGCAAGCATAGATGAAAAATATGCTAAATATTACTCACATACAAGAGGATAATGAGGACACAAATAGATATATCATTTATGAAAGAAGTGTCTCATTATACAACTTTAAAAACATAGTGTATAAAAATAGCTTTATGAAAGCAAAAGAATGAGGAAAATATGAGAACCATGAAAAAAGTTTCCAAGTGAAAACAAATCACTCAAGTGAAATCATAAATCAAATGAGATCCATAAAAACATAAAACCAAACCATCATTGATTTTTAAAAATCAAGAGAGGCAACTATATCTAGCACTTGAGCTAGTATCAACCCTTATAAATATTTTTAGCACCTGGTAACTAGATTTGGGAATAAACACCCAATAAACCCGGAGGGTTATATAAACACAAACCTCTCATCAAAACAAAACCAATAATCATGAAAACAAAAGAATTTGATCAATAAAAAATTATTTTTATGTTCAAAAGTTTAAAGTATAATTTTTCAAAACAAAAAAATAAAAATAAAACACTAAAATTCTTGGTTTAAGAAAAATTATTTTGGCACCCAAGCATTCTTGGTGACGGATTAGTTAGGGACATGATCCCTATCATTTAAGCTCAAAGCCCTAGGGTTATGAACCCGTTTGGGCACATATGGTGCACTAGCACGGTCAAAACAAAAATTATACACATGACCTTTCCAATTGCAATAGGTGCAATGAAGAGGTTTAAATAATTTGTGTTAACCAAGTGGGCGTGCACGGGAATCATTTGCAAATAAAGATTTTTCTTTTAAATTATATCGCAAATGAGAAACATCTTTAAACAAAGGTGGTTTACTTGAGAAATTTGGCAAGTTTAAATATTTTTTCAAATCATAACAAAGCTTCGCCAAATGGCCAAATC
Source organism: Asparagus kiusianus (assembly GCA_022839385.1). NCBI lineage: Eukaryota > Viridiplantae > Streptophyta > Magnoliopsida > Asparagales > Asparagaceae > Asparagus > Asparagus kiusianus. The sequence continues at coordinate 50,790 of BQKN01063430.1, forward strand.
TACCACAAACATCACATTTTAAAACATGTGGTCTACTAAAAACATTTGGCAAACTTGAATTCTTTTTTAAATCAAAGCAAAACTTTGCTAAATGGCCAAACAACCACAATAATTACATTGATACACACTAGCATGCTTATGATGAATATTATGTGCATGTGCATGAGTGTGTGATGAAGAAGCTTGATGAGATGCGCAAAGAACATTAGATTTTGTAGGTTTATGTGCATCATAGCAAAATTTAAACAAATGATCTTTACGACCACAAATAGTGCATTTATAAACTTTGCTATATATGTGTGCATAATGAGTGGATGATTTAGACTCAGATTTAGCACACATATTCATAAGCTTTTTATGATTATCAATGCATGAAGTTAATGTTGAATCTAAAGATGATATGCGATTTTTGACAAGATTCAACTCAACATTAGGCACGACATCATTGATAATAGAAGTAGAGCATGTATGGTTATCAAATTCATTTCTAATGCATTCTACTTTTAGCATGGCATCTTTATTTGCATGAGTTAGGCTAGCAATAGGTGAGCTCAAATTTTTATTTTCTAAATTTAATATATCACTATTTTCTTTAAGTGTAACATTCTCTTTAGCAATGATATCAAATTTGGAACCTAGCAACTCATGATCAGATTTTAATTCTACATGCTTGCTTTTAAGATCAATAAAATCATTTTGCAATTTTGTATAGGCATGTGATAATCTCTCATATGCACAAGCGAGTTCGCTAATAGATAATTCACTTTCGGAATCCAAATCGCATACCTCGCTAGGGCTATCGCCTAGCGGCCGTGTGCATGATGATGATGCTCCAACCGTACTTAAAGTCGATTCCGCCAAAACACGTCGAATCTCCTCCAAGTCTCATTGATGTGCTTCAATAAATTTTCATAAAGTGTAAGAACTATCGAAATGAACAAATTTGTTAGACATAGATGAATCAAAAATATTTAGCAAATATTCTAACAAAATCTTCTTCATTGTAAATAATATTTTATTATTTTTACTCCACTTGGATTTCTCCAAAGTGGGCACAATATAAGCATTATCAATAACTCCCCATAAATCAATATTTTTAAATTGCACAAATAGTTTAAATCTAGAAGCCCATTGTGCATAGGGAAAATTAATGAATTTATGAGCAATATTTGATTCATAGCCTAAACGAAATGCACCAATATTCATGATATATATGTGAATATATGCAAGCAAGACAAATGCAATCATAACTAGATTAGCACAAAAAGATAACTTGGATCTTTAACTCAAGGCGATTAGTGCTTAAATCAAAGAGCACCAAGCTCTAATACAATTGTTAGACCCTAGAGGGGGAGTGATTAGGGTCTTATGCTAATCTAATCTGATTTTATGCCAATTAAAATTAATTAATAAATTATTCTTGCAAGAGAGATATACAATATGTTACAAGAAAGAATAAGCAATATGAACAAAGGTAAATATCCTAGCAATGAGATATACTATGAGATATATGCAAGGATATATAATTAACACAAGGGTAAACAATCTAAACTAGATAGTGGGTAATATAATTAACAAGCAATATACAAATACGATATAAGATATGAACATAAAAAAGTGTGCCAATGCAATCACAAACAAACGATATGATTACGGAGTTCGGTCCCCACGACCTACATCTCCGCTCCTCACCTCAAGGAGATCTCCACTATCACAACCGGATTTTCTATGTTTACCGAAATAACGTTTATACCACACAATACGGTTTTCTAGTTTATCGAAAACTCTACAACTAACACACTCTTGTAATCCCACTCTACACCCTCTCAAGTGTTGAACTAGACGTGTCTCCCTCAAGTGCTCGAATACAACCTCTCCCTAGGTTCGTCAATCGACGCCACTCCTCATGGGAAGATCCCCGACTCTCGTCACACACTTCTCTCGGTGTACAAGTGTATTACAAAGTGATCTCACAATTAAGCACAATACAAAATGTTTGTTCTCTATAATGGATGAGAACGAATTATAAGCTCACTCTCTAAGTTACATAATCCCACAACCCAATTATACTATGAATGTAAATACACTAAGCTCAATGGTTGTGTATGTGTAAACAAAGAGAAAATAAAATCAACTAAACTCAATATGAACACTAGTTTAATAAACTGACAATCAAACATATAAAATATAAAGCTAGATTGAGTTTAGAAAACTTCTCAATAGATCAAGAGTGGAAGGAGAAGAGTTGGATGCTCAAACACCAAATAGATGATCTCCTCAAGCTCTTGTGGAATTGATTCACAAAACTAAAACACTCAAATACTTAAAAGCTTATAAACACACTTTAAAGAAACTTAAACCATTGATTAAAACTTTGTTAAACCTCTTGGATTCCTCCTGAAAACTAAGGTATAAGGGGGTATTTATATGAAACCCCAAAGTCAAGAGAAAGCCAAGAAAAGACCAAAAAACCAGCTCAACAAAGGCTCTGGAAACTAGCCGTTGGAGCAGATTTGACAGTGCGGCGGTCGATCGCGGCGGTCGACCACAAAGGTCATCAAAGCAGAGAAAACTTCCAGAGAGTTCGACGGTCGACCGTGAGAATTTTTAGCTTGACGGTTGACCACCACAGACGACCGTGAAAGTTTCTGCTGCCCACTCAGAGAAAAACATAGGTACGGTCGACCGTGGCGGTCGACCGCAAACTGATACAAAATATTTCAGGTTTGAAAGTGAAATGCTGATTTTAAAATCTAATTTAAAAATATCAAATAAATTCCAAAAATGCTAAAACTTTAGAAAATGATTGTAGGCATGATAATAAACATGTTACAAAAACTAGTTTTCAAAAAAGACTTCCCAAATGAAAAATATTATCATTTTACAAAATAGTCCAAAACATGAAAATGTGAACACATGAGTTTTGACATTTTAGCTTAACCATGTTTTGAAACATTACAAAATGATTTTGTAGACTTAATAAAAGATGTATATGATTATTGTTAAGTTTATAAACCAAGAAAAAAATATTTTCACAAATACAATAGAAAATAAAACATATGAGTATGTATATGAAAATATATTTGTTTCATATCTAAGTAGTTAAACCAAATCACAAAAATAAATATGAAATATGTAATTTCATATTTATAAACATGAAAGCCAAAACTTATGTTGTATATATATATGACTACATATATATACAAAGAAACCAATAAAATGTGTGTGTATATGATATTGAGCTTAACGTACTTAACACACATAATATAACACCTAAACTAAATTACCCAAGCTTGATCTTGATCTTCATTGTAGCTCAACTTGGTAAACTTACGGATGAAGCTTGAACTTGGATCTTCAACTTGAATTGTATGGCTTTACTCCACAATTCCGCCAACCTTTATTTAATATGATCGTGAATGCTCGATTCCATCAATCCTCCAACTTGTTGTTTGTCTAGACTAAATACAAAAATACAAATGCTAGACAAACAACATTAGAAGTAAATTGTTTGTTAAATATCATCAAAACAGGAAGGCCAACATGACACTCTTTATGTGGTTCTTGTTGTTATTTTCTCTTCTTTCAGGCAATACAGAAGTTCAGAAAGCTGCAGGATTACGGAGTTCTTACATAATCACCATCACATAAGTTATTAGTAGAAGCTTCACAATAGATTTTTCTATGATTTTATTCAGACTTTAGAGTTTTATTTTTATTTTGTAAAGGCAGTGTGCCTTAGTACGATTTCCAGTTGATTCATGTTTGAGGCATTTTCTTTATTCTAAAAATATTAGATGTATTTCAGTTGAGACATGATTTTTGTTTATGAGATATTACTTTTCATATCATATCTATTACATTCATTTATTTTTTTTCCTGTTTTTTGTACCTACACTTCTTTTGATTCCACTAGAGGATATTACTGTGATTGGTAAAACGTGTTATTACACAGTGTGGGTGCATAGTAGGTTTGACATCTCTGGGTTCTAAAAGTACCCTAATGCCACTAGGAAAGAATCCTAGAGGGGGGTGAATAGGGATTATGCTAATCTAATCCGATTTAATGTCAATTAAAAACTAATAACAAATATCCTAGCAAATAAGAAATGCAATAAAATATATGCAAGGATAAACAATATAAACAAGGGTAAACAAATAGTGTAAACAATATAATGGACAAACTAAATAATGAGACAATGGCGATATGAGCAATGAGTACAAGTATAAATGAACGCCAATGCTAACTCAAACACAATCAAATGATCATGGAGTTCGGACCTTCCGTCCTACGTCTCCGCTCCCCACTCCCGAGGAGAAATCCACAACACAACCGGGTTTTCAACGCTCATCCGAATAACGTATTACACCTCTCAATTCGGTTTTCTAGCTCACCGAAAACTTTACAATCACTCACAATGTAAACACACTAACTACCACCTCAAGTGTTGGTCTCTAGCCCGTGTCTCTCTTAAGTGTAAGCAATTACAACCTCTCTCTAGGTATTACCACCTACCCCACTCCTCTTGGGACGACCCCGTCTCTCACCACACACTTCTCTCGGTGTACAAGTGTATTATAAGGTAAACCTCACAATTTAGGCACTCAACAAATGATTGTTCTCTAAACAAGGTGAGAACTTAATTAAGCACAACTCAAAGTTACAATCTATCACAACCCCAAATATACTATGTATGAAATACTATAAGCTCAAGTGGGTGTTGTAGGCGTATAAAATTGCCTACGGGTCCCTTAGCACAGCTCGACGACGTCGATTCAACGTACGAACCATCGGGCGACATATCCAGGCACGACTGTTATCCCACAACGCCGAAGCCAAGTGATATGCGACGAAGTGGACTAACGAGGCTAACGAACCGCACGCCAACAATCCATTTAGCACGCGGAATGAAGCCAACGGTTCAAGGAGTCAACGAGTCATCTAAACAAGAGCGAACTCGGATGAATCACGATCGAATCAAGATCGGTTTCGGACTCGAACTCAGAAGCGGATTAACTGCCATATCTGGAATCAAGTCAACAAATCGATTCCAGACCAAGTCAACCACAAACCGAATCAAATCCGAACAACGGAGAACCGGATAACAACGAAACGACGAAACGAACAAAACACCCGGGGACTCGGCCTTAGCCGAGCCACTCCAGGGTGGCTCGGCCCAAGCCGAGCCACCCTGGCCAAGGCCGAGCCACCCATGGGTGGCTAGGCCCAGTTCTGTGCACGGGGCACAGTTTCGAGCGCCTATAAATAGGCCTTCAGGTTCATTTATTCAAAGGTGGGATTTTGGAGGAGGCGAAGCCCTGCAGGATTGAAACCTCAGATCTGATAAAGATTAAAACTTTAAGGCTTCAAGGATTTGTTCATCCAGATCTGGTGCTCAGCGATCGACAACGCCAAATAAGGCAGGAGTTCGAGAGGACCGGATCGGGAGATCTACGTTGCTATACTTCGGATCTAAGCTTGGTTCTTAGATCCCGAGATTGAGCGGTTGTTTCCTTGGTGAAACAATCCCTCCGGCTATTATCTCCCTTGGTGGAATAATACCCGTTATACTGCGTAGATCTACCCGGATCTGGATCTAGCGGTGGTCCACGGCAAATAACCCCGGCGCAGGCAAAGAACCCACCAAAGCGAGTGACCGCAAAACAGGAGCTCGCGATTCGTTCGACAAAGAAGGAAACAAGTTGTAATTTTTCTTTATTTGTATTTTGATTTTCATTGTAACCGGCTCTTATAAAAAGACCGGATCTTTGTAATCGATAAACTATTACAAGAGTGTACAATGACATCAGTAATGAAGAAAGCAACAAATTTTCCCGCGAACAATCTGGCGACCACAGTGGGAGCCACCGATCTCGCTGCCGAGATCGGAGCGTCGCAGCCGCGGATCTTGATCCCGGTCGTGGAGGAGGTCTAGTACGAGTTCAACCAGCAGAAGTTCGAGGAGTACGTGTCCTCGTCCGGATTAACCTCCCCCCGCAAGTCCAAAAAGTTCTCCTCCAGGAGAAAAATTCGTTGGTATGAAGATGTCGAAAACACCAACGAAGATCTCGCCCCGCTGGATGCCGAAGCTGCACTGGGTGAGATCTCTCCAACTTCTAACCAGGTCAGATCTACTCTGGCCGAATCTTCCGTTGCCGAGGGCGTGGTGACTCTCTCGAAGAGAGCCCGCCAAAGGCAACATCAACGCCTTGCGAAACAATTCGCAAAGGCAATGGAATCTGTTGACGGAGTCCGCTACAAGGCAGAGCTGAAAAACAGAAGAGGCAAACAGCCTCAACAATAGATGAACGGCGGCTCTTCCAAGCCACTAACAACGGAATGGGTCCGTGTCAAACGGAACCGTTCAACGCTGGAGGAGCGCATTCGTAAGCGTCGCGCACTATCAGCGCAGGCACGGGCTCAAGCTGAAGAAGCCCGTAGAAGGTTGCAGAAGGAGGTGGCTAAGAAGCCACCATCAACCCGCAAAGTCTGGAGGCCGAAATCCGAAGCGACGATGCAGGCCAAAGAGCAACCTTTACAACCTTCGAAGCAGGTTCAACCTCCGGTGAACCAAACAAAATCGCCGGGAAATCCCGCAGGACCATCCCGAAGAAGGAGGTCAGTTTTGGAACGCCTCGGCCCAATTCCCGATGAAAGAGGCAAGGCTCTAGTTCAAGAGCGTTTGGGCCCGATGAGAGAGCCCCGAACGACTCAACATGCTGGGGGTCGCTATCACTCTCAGCATGATAAGGAGTTCAAGGCTACTGCGCGTGCCAATTTGCGCATCGAAGTCCAGAAGCTCGTCGAAGATTCACGCCCACAAAGGCGCGTTTCGAGACGCGTAACCTTTGAAAGCCCAAAGAAGGCAATTCGCCCCCAGAAGGAAACGTTGTCATCCGATGACGATAACGTTATACCTGGGAAATCGTGCCAACACGCGATAGGTTGCTCCGACTTTCATACGGACGAGCTGTACTATCGTGCTGGGGGTACGAACAGAGCCAGAAAGAGGAGTCCTCGTAAGCTCGAGACTCAGTGCCCCTGTTCCAAACTCATTCGGGCGGTATTGTCTCAGTGTAATTGCACTAAGACGGTCCCCGAAAGGGTTTCGGTGTTCGAAAGGCTCAGCACTGAGACGCCAAAGCCAAGGCCTAGGCGTTTCCGACGAAGGAGAGCGGTGGTCGAAGACGGAGAATTCCCGAGGGTCACCGCTAATATGACCAACAAGGGGACATTGGCGCGGGATGCTCTCGAGTCGATTCTAAATGCATCTCGGCATCTAACCCGTTTGCAGTCTGGAGCCATCTCACGAAGGACGTATGGGAGGGTTCAGATGAGACCACCTTCGGAAGATGAGGAATCGGATGCTTGCTCTACGGTTGCATCTGACAACACTGTATCCAGCGAAGGAGAACCCCGCGAGTCATTCAAGATAAGCGCAGAACAAGTGGCCAAGATACTCAAAGAAGCCATGGCCAAACAACAGGAGAGCTTCAGGCTCGAGATGCAGATGGCCATGCAGACCATGAGAGAGATGCATGACCAGCAAATCCAGGCGCTGACAAACTTGCGAGGCGAACCAAGCCGCCGTAATCAAGTTGTTCAGGAGGTTGAAAATGCGAATGCGGATGAGGCTCATAACGCCAGCGACCCTCCCATCAACGCAGGGGGTGGTAGTGAGGATGCCAACGAAGATACAAGTGAAAACTTGAAGATCAAGAACCTCGAAAGCAAGATCAATACGTTGATGTCCGCTCAAGAGGTGAAGAAAACGGGCATTCCTTGTCCATACCCAAGGGAGTGGGAGTCAATCCCCTATCCGGCGAAGTTTAGTCTAATCAACTTCACGCCATTCGATGGGAAAGGTTCCCCGTCTCAGCATTTGATTTATTTCAAATCGCACCTGGGTGTTATCTCCGGCAATGAGCCTCTGATGGTACGGTCATTCGTTGGCACTCTTCGCGGAGCCGCCTTCGATTGGTACCGCCGCCTCAAGCCAGGTAGCGTGAGCAGCTGGGACGACATGGAGACAAAATTCCTCGCTAACTTCTTCGACGACGACACCGAGATATCCATTGGAACGTTGCTCGACGAGAAACAAAAGGACGGGGAACCGGTCGAAACCTTCGTCAAGAGGTTCCGGAACAAAGCAATAAACTGTCGGGACCCGATCACTGAGGAGTTCATTCTCCAGACTTGCCACAACAACCTTGCATTAAACATGTTGGAAGCAATAGGGACAGCACCGTCCAATAATTGGAAAGACTTGAAGGTCCGAGGGGAACAAGCCGAACGCTTCCTCCGAAGGAAGAAGGCCGAGAGGGGTCAATCGACGACGAATCCTCTGAACTCGAACTTCGCCTCCCGTGGTGAGGGCAAGACACCCGCAACGATTGTCGATGCTAATCAAACATCGCAACAGCAGTCCCGGAGGCAGCAAAAGACTTCGGATCAGAGGCCTCAAAAAGAGTACTCCTTCAAGGACGAAGATGTTCCAGCCATCTTCAAATCTCTCCTTGACAATAACAAGATCAAGCTCCCACCGATCACGAATCAGGAGGAAGCTGACGATACTGCCGATCCGAAGTACTGCGCGTACCATAGGAGGATCCTTCATCTAACCAAGGCGTGCTTTACTCTCAAGAATAGCATCCAGACCTTGGTGGAAGCCGGCGTTATATCGCTCAATTAAGTCAAATGTAAAACTCCGACCGGTATAAGAGTATAAACTGCTTCCTGAAACTCCAAAGAGTATACGAGTATAAAATGTTTCTCAATCCTCCGACCGGTATAAGAGGTTAAATTGCTCCCTGATACTCCAATAGGTATATGAGTCTAAACTATTTCCTTTCTTCCACAGGAAGTTCCTGGAGAGTGACACGTGTGGTGTTCTTAAGGATAACCCGATCGTGCATCTAATTCAATGATACACCCAGTTTTGTAAAGAAAGCTGGGGGTGGATAATTCAGGTAACGGGAAGTTCCCGAAAGAATGTTAAATATAATATTCTTAGGGATAACCTGGTCATATAACTGATTGTAATGTCAAACCCAGCGTTGCAAAGAAAGCTGAGGGTGGATAACTAATGTATCGGGAAGTTCCTCGAAGAATATTACACTTAATATTCTAGAGGATAACCCAAATTCATTTTCCAAAACCCCTCACTGGTCAATTCCAATCGACAGTGAGTCCACCAAGAATGTTCTTCTGGCCCTCTTGATTCCTTCCATGAACAAGAGGTCCACTTTCAGTCCGGAGTCCCCTTTCGATAAACGAAAGAACTCCCTTTCTTTTCTCTTTGGTTCAACCTTCTCATGGTTATAACCGAAGTAGAAATTTCACTTCGATAAACGAAGAATTCTTCTTTCGATCAGATAACTCATCCTATGAAAGGTAAAGTTTATCTAGATCTTCCGGATTCTCGAAGTGGAGATCCCACCTCAAGTCTCCTTTCCTTGTTCGGGGAGTAGAATATAAAATTCTTCCTTCCCACACCAACCTTTTCCAAGAGTTTATCAATCTTGGATTCATTCTAGGAAGTTTATCCCGAATCCTAAGCAGGGATAAGTCTGCGCCTAACACGCGCTGCCGGTTTAGTCTTTTTCCGATTGAAAAAGATACCAGAGTTCGATTCTGGGGTATTTTATCCTGAAACCTAAGTAAGGATAAGTCCGCGCCTAACACGCCCCGCCGGTTAGTTCTTAACCGTTAAAAAGAACACTCGTCCACATATTCAACATTGTGGCAGGTTGTTATTAATAACACCAAAATCCATGCCTCACACGCATGGGGAATTTCATCCTGAATCCTAAGAAAGGATATGCCGACGCCTAACACGCGTCGCCGGTTTAGTCTTTCGCCGATTGAAAAAGACACCAGGGTCTAAACCTGGGGAATTTTATCCCGAAGCCTAAGTAGGGATAAGCCAACGTCTAATACACGTTGCTGGGTAGCCTATTCCCACAACAATGGCGAAGTCTACATATTTGAAGTTGTAGCACAAAGTCTAAGGGAGTTCATTCCTTTAGCACAACGTCACATGCGGAATGGACTAAAACAATCCGCATGCTAGCCCGATTCAAACGGTGGTCGGTAAAGGCTAATCAAATCCGTTGAAGGCTGGGGGTTAGCCAAAAAACCCTAAAGTCAACGCCTAACACGCGTCGCCGGGTAACCTATTCCCGTAACAAGTGGTAAAGTCTATGTATTCAACATCATAGCACAAAGTCTAAAGGAGTTCATTCCTCTAGCACAACGTCACATGCGGAACGGATTTAAACAATCCGCATGTAAGCCCGATTCAAACGGTAATCGGTAAGAGCACGTCAAATCCGTTGAAGGCTGAGGATTTGCCAAAAATCCTAAGTCAACGTCTCATACACGTTGCTGTTTAGTCTTTTCACAGGAGAAAGACGAAGTCTACGTATTCAATATCGTAGCACTAAAAGGGTTAACTCTTTTAGCATTAACGTCACATGCGGAACGGATTTAAACAATCCGCATGCTAGCCCGACCCAAACGGTAGTCGGTAAAGGCTTATCAAATCCGTTGATGGTTGAGAATTTGCCAAAAATTTTATAAGTACGAGTCATTGACGCATCAATTCTATGGATTGGTCTTGTGACTCAAGTATCCTCCATGCTCCAATACCTTAAGAGCTTAAACTGTGTGTACTCCAGCAGACGTACGAGTATAAACTGTGTCGGACGTCGAACAATATGTCGCAATGAAGCCTGGACGCCGGACAATGCGTCACAATGAAGCTCAAACGCCGGACGACGCCGTCAATCGATGATCAGTTCTATATTGAAGCAACCAACTCGAGCTAAAAATCAAGAAATCAAAAATCGACTTCAAGTTCAAAATTCCGACAACGGTCAGTCAATAAATGCAGCACCGGAATCCTCACAGGCGTTCGACAAAGCACCGAATAGCCTGAAGGAATTTGAAGGAATCCAGAACAGAAGCCATTCCAAAGTCCCGCTACGCCGACTGAAGGTTGGGACAATCACATCCAAAGTATTCCAGGCTCTTCTATAAAAGAACGAGACTGAAATACTTTGGAGGGGGTATCTGTAGGCGTATAAAATTGCCTACGGGTCCCTTAGCACAGCTCGACGACGTCGATTCAACGTACGAACCATCGGGCGACATATCCAGGCACGACTGTTATCCCACAACGCCGAAGCCAAGTGATATGCGACGAAGTAGACTAACGAGGCTAACGAACCGCACGCCAACAATCCATTTAGCACGCGGAATGAAGCCAACGGTTCAAGGAGTCAACGAGTCATCTAAACAAGAGCGAACTCGGATGAATCACGATCGAATCAAGATCGGTTTCGGACTCGAACTCAGAAGCGGATTAACTACCATATCTGGAATCAAGTCAACAAATCGATTCCAGACCAAGTCAACCACAAACCGAATCAAATCCGAACAACGGAGAACCGGATAACAACGAAATGACGAAACGGACAAAACACCCGGTGACTCGGCCTTAGCCGAGCTACCCCAGGGTGGCTCGGCCCAAGCCGAGCCACCCTGAGGTGGCTCGGCCAAGGCCGAGCCACCCATGGGTGGCTAGGCCCAGTTCTGTGCATGGGGCACAGTTTCGAGCGCCTATAAATAGGCCTTCAGGTTCATTTGTTCAAAGGTGGGATTTTGGAGGAGGCGAAGCCCTGCAGGATTGAAACCTCAGATCTGATAAAGATTAAAACTTTAAGGCTTCAAGGATTTGTTCATCCGGATCTGGTGCTCAGCGATCGACAACGCCAAATAAGGCAGGAGTTCGAGAGGACCGGATCGGGAGATCTACGTTGCTATACTTCAGATCTAAGCTTGGTTCTTAGATCCCGAGATTGAGCGGTTGTTTCTTTGGTGAAACAATCCCTCCGGCTATTATCTCCCTTGGTGGAATAATACCCGTTATACTGCGTAGATCTGCCCGGATCTGGATCTAGCGGTGGTCCACGGCAAATAACCCCAGCGCAGGCAAAGAACCCACCAAAGCGAGTGACCGCAAAACAGGAGCTCGCGATTCGTTCGACAAAGAAGGAAGCAAGTTGTAATTTTTCTTTATTTGTATTTTGATTTTCATTGTAACCGGCTCTTATAAAAAGACCGGATCTTTGTAATCGATAAACTATTACAAGAGTGTACAATGACATCAGTAATGAAGAAAGCAACAAATTTTCCCGCGAACAGGTGTGTGTAACAATGAGATTTAATAAAACAAAATCAAACTGAACTCAATATAGATTCTAGCTTATGGAAATGAAAATCAAACATATAAAATAGCTAGATTGAGTTTTGAAAACTTCTCTAGATGACAAGAGAGAGAAGGAGAAGAGTTGAATGCTCAAATACCAATAGATGATCTCCCCAAGCTCTTGTGAAAGTTTCTTCACAAACAAACTCTTAAACAAACTTAAACAAAACTTAAACACCCTTAAACTTGTTTTAAACAATTCACTTGAGTTGATAAAATTGAGGATATGTGAGGGTATTTATAGGAACCCCAAAGCTAAGAGAAAATAAAGAAAAAAGACCAAAAACCCAAATTTATAAAAGGCTAAAAAAACTAGCCGTTACAGCATCAGTCGACTGATGGCTTTCATCAGTCGACTGATGAGCTGACCGTTAGAGGCGTTTTCTAGCTCATCAGTCGACTGACGGATCTTATCAGTCGACTGATGACCTTATCAGTCGACTGGTCAGTCAACCAAAACAAAACAGAAACTTTTTGTTATTCCAGACGTTTTCTTCAGTCGACTGAACATATTCATCAGTTGACTGATAACACTGTATCAGCCTGATTTGAATAGTAAAACTGATTTTTGAAGTGCCTTTAAAAATAGTAAATAAATTCGAAAAAAGTGTAAAACTTTGGGAAATCATTGTAAACATATAAATGAACATTTACGAAAAGAATTTTTGGAATTGCACTTCTCAATAGTGAAAACTCATCATTTTTAAATATGTCCAAAAACATGAAAACTAAACATACATATTTTTGTCATTTGACATAAACACAATATTTAAACTTTTGTAAAACAATTTTATAGACTTAATTAATTGATATAAACTGATATTAAAGTCTTTAAACTAATAAAACAATATTTTATCAAAAACGTCTATATTTTGAGCTTAAAGTATCTACACACAAGTATAAACCTAAGACTAAATTACCCAAGCTTGATAGATCTTCAATATAGCTCCACTTGGTAAACTGTGCGGATGATGCTTGAACTTGGATATTCAACTTGAATTGCATAGGCTTCAACCACTATTCCGCTAACCTCCATTGGATATGATCGTGAATGCTCGATTCCATCCATCTACCAACATATTGTTTGCCTAGAATAAATACAAAACACAAACACTAGACAAACAACATTAGATGTAAATTGTTTGTAAATCAACATAAAAAAAAAGGACCCAACAATCTCCCACTGCTGAAAAATTAGGCATCCTAGACGGAAAATTCCGTCTAGGATACACAAAATTCCGTCTAGAATGCTTATTCTAGACGGAATTCCGTCTAGAATACGCATCTAGTATGTTTCCGTCTAGGATATAGTATTCTAGACGGAAATTCCGTCTAGAAGACATCCTAGACGGAATATTCTAGACGGAATTAAAAACCGTCTAGAATACATCCTAGACCGATTATTCTAGACAGAATTTCCGTCTAGAATAATTCATTCAAGACGGAAATAATTTCAGTCTAGAATGAGTATTCTAGACGGAAATTCCGTCTAGAATACTCATTCTAGACGGAAATTGATGTTTTCTATTTTTTTTTGTGCCAAAAAACATTCTAGACGGAATTTGAGCATCCTGGACAGAATTTCCGTATAGGATACTGTGCTACAGTAGCTTTTTTTTGCAGAATCCACTTTGAATGCATGTACACAATATTGAACAACAACAAATTATATGGATATCCACCACAATCTAATTATATTCCAATATCAAATCCAATTATATTCAAATAATACATAAATTGTTTACAAACTTTTACATAAATTATTTACAATGGATGTCAGTGCATCGGCAAACAGGTCTAATAATCTCTATTAACAAAAAGAAACGCGATACATAAATTGTTTATATAGATAATAACTAATTTTCTATTTATATGTTTATTTACAATCGGAACCGCAGAGAACTTTCAATGCTTCAAGTCATAATTAGTATTACACTCAGCATATTGAGGGCTTCTAATTCAAATTGCTAAACTGTACTCCTGCTCTCTCTTGATTTACAATAAAAAAAGATGTGATCGGCTTCAATAATCGTATAGTACCTGAAAAATGAAGGAGTATTATCAAGCTTAGTGATGAACACTATCGCATATATCAGATAAGTTTTCATGAAAATTTCAGGATAAATTTTGCAAAGATGGAGTTAATGAGTGACTCAAAAAATCAAATGTTTATTCACTATGAAGAATAACATCATTATCGCATTGAGAGCACCATCATTAGATTTATATATATACTTTTCATTAGATTTTTTGAATTATGGTGGAAATAAAAGTGATGCTATGTTTTTAGGGTCTTCCAGGTTTTTTGCATCTTATTTCTACCTGTGGCAATAAAAAAACTCACACTCCAATGAATTTCTAATTAATGAAAGTATGATAACAATGTTGGCTATACTTAAGTGGGGATACACACACACACATAGGAGGTGCTATTTGGTTGTTCCTATGCTGTGTGATAAACAAAAGTGCAACACAGGAGTGGTACTTTTTGACCATTGAAATAAGCTAGAGCTGAAGGAAAGGTCCATAGAAGTTGTGTATGTCAATATTTCCTAGAGATATCAGAAGTAAATTTTAGCACAGAACACACTAGCCAATGCACATGTACCTCAACTCCCTCAACTAATAAGGCAGCCACATGTCTCTCTTCAAGTGATAGAGATAGGGCCTTGTCAATGGATTCCCAAGGCCATATCTTGATTCCTCCACCTTCAGAGCCTGACCAGATATCACCTGAAGATAACCAATGGTAAAACAAACAGGGAGCTAAGGGTTAGAAGTACCTCTCCGAACTTTAAAGAGTACACTAAACCAGGTTTAGAACAAAATTTGATGCAAATACATGTTTATCGCCAACTTGTTGCTAATATTTAATATACATTGAGATGCATAGCTAGTATTCTCTCAAGAACTACTTTTTATAAAATCTCCATGTGTGTGTGTGTGTGTAACTGATCAATTTAAAATAAACCGTCTTAATTTTACTTTTACATACAATATAGAAGTTTTCCTTCTACGACATGGCAACCTATTATGCTACATTTATTCATTTCTCAAAAACTTGCACAAAGATTGCCACCACATTGTTGAAATATCAGTATCCGAGCATTTGCTACATTTCTAACAAGTTTCACAACAGTAACAAAAACCTAATATTGTCTTATAATTGTCATCAATCGTACTCCATAACTTCTCCATTCATCAAGGCAGATTTCCTTCCAGAATAAGAGTACGGTCTCTCTCACATATAAAGTGTTTCATAATTAAGGTATCAACTTCACGTATTAATTGATATCTTAAAGTTGGCAATCAAGGCACAGAAATCTCCAAATGTGGTCATCAGTATATGAAAAAAGAAAAAAAATTCTAGGACACAAAGGAGAGAAAATGTACCACAAGAACTAATACAGAGTGTCCCACTCACATATAAAGTATTTGGCAACTATGGTATCTTAACTTTGACGAAAGCCATATAAATCTTCAAAT
Organism: Asparagus kiusianus; assembly: GCA_022839385.1. Classification (NCBI taxonomy): domain Eukaryota; kingdom Viridiplantae; phylum Streptophyta; class Magnoliopsida; order Asparagales; family Asparagaceae; genus Asparagus; species Asparagus kiusianus. The sequence continues at coordinate 66,548 of BQKN01063430.1, forward strand.
GTTTTTCAAGATATGAAAAGAAAATGTACCATAAGGACTGATGGCCATGCAGAGCATCGGGTTCCGATGAGCCTGCCAAGCGAGCCCTTCCTTAAAATGGTACCATCATCACCCTCAACAAGACCACCATCACCCCCATTCTTCGCTGCATCCTTATCAATCTTCCATGACCGTATCTTCCCATCCTTAAAATGATACACTGATATTTTGCAAAAATAAAAAGGAACAGTTGACAGTTTTAAAACTGATTTTATACTGTTTTGAACTTGCTTCAGGTTTAAAAATCAGTTTTAACAAGAGTTTTCTTATAGCTCTTGAGAATAATAATTCTTTACAACAAAGTTTGGCTACTATGTTGAATTGTAAAAGTAGAAGTTTTCCCATTACCTATTTGGGGATTCCTTTGAGGCCTGGAAAATTAATAAAAGATGATTGGTCTCCTTTGATTGAAAAAATTGAGAGAAGGTTGGCTTTGTGGAAAGGCAAAACTTTGTCTAGAGGGGGTAGACTGGTTTTAATTAACTCAGTCTTATCTTCGATGCCTAATTTCTGGTTATCTTCTTTCTTATTCCCTTCATGGGTTATTGATAAGATTGATAGGATGAGAAGAAGATTTTTATGGACTGGGTCTCTAGATCATAAAAGTTGTACAAATTTGATCAAGTGGGAGGAGATATGTAGACCTAAGTTGTTTGGTGGACTGGGGATTATAAATCTAAAAATTATGAACAAAGCTTTATTAGGGAAATGGTTATGGAAATGGTTTGAGAGTAAACAAGTGCTTTGGAAACAGATTAGTTTTTATAAATACTATGAAAGAAAAGATTGGACAGATTTTATTCATTCAAGTAGAGGTCAGTTATCTTATTTCTGGAAAAATCTTTTTCTCAATGCTGACAGTTTCTTATGCAGTACTCATGTGGAAGTGGGAGAAGGAAAACATACTTTATTTTGGCTTGATAAATGGTTAGACTCATATACCCTTGCTTCTTTATTTCCATCCCTCTTTACTGTCACTTCTTCTCCTTATTCTTCAATTAGCAATTTGAGGAAGAAAAGGAACAACTGCTGGACATGGAATATTAAGTTCAAGAGACAATTGACAGGAAATTTAGTTTTTCAGTTTATGAATCTACTGAATCTCATCAAGGATATAAAATTTGATCAAAAAGAAGACAGCAGAATATGGTTGTGGGAAACAAATGGTATTTTTTCTGTTAAATCTTTCTATCAATTTCTTATTGATGGAGGTTTACGTACTGATTGTGCAGATATCTGGAAGCTTTCCATTCCTTTAAAAGTGAAAATTATGGTTTGGCTAGCTTTACGACAGAGTTTGAATACAAAAGATATTTTGACTAAAAAAGGAATTCAGTTAGAGCTGAATTGTGTTTTTGTTCTAAAGTTGAAGAGAGTCATACTCATTTGTTTATTGAATGTGAGTTTGTATTCTCACTTTGGAAATCTATTCAGTTCAAATTAAAAATTAGGAAAGACTTCAAAATGAAATCTTTAAAAGAAGTCTGGATTAATTGGACTGCTGGGGGAAATAAGGATTGCAAGTTGGAAAGAGATGTTATTTTTTGTGCTCTGATTTGGTGCATATGGCAGGAGCGTAATGATAGACTTTTTTCTAACAAGAAGAGGAGAGCGTTGGAGATTTTGAACAAGATTTTGACCTTTTCTACATTTTGGCTAGGTTCTACAATCACAGATAGAGCGGCCAGACTGTTAGCAAGAAGAAGGAAGAAGAATGAGAGACTGGGAGATTTACAGCCAATTGGAGCTGCAAGGGAGGAGAACAGTAGCGTGATTCAGTTAGATTAAACTCAGTCTACAATGCTTAGTTGATTTTGTGATAAGTAAGATTGTTGATGATTATGATACTTCTTTGTGGTAGTTAAGTTCTCTTTTGGGTTTTTTTATCTTTGTACAAAAGGGTTTTGGTGCTTTTGTATTTTCAGTTTGACTTTTGTGCACATTTTTGGTTGGAAATGTGCATTTTATATGTAACAACCAGTTTATTAATTTAGCTGGCTGGATTACTGTACAGTAATCCATCCTTTTTCTCAAAAAAAAACCCCTGTCGCCTCGTCCACCACCAGACACAGTGTCAGGCTCATCTTCCCGCTCTCCACAAATGACGCGCTCTCCTCATCCCCTCTCTTCACTCCAACACCCCCATCTCAAGAATCAAACACCTCCGATAAGTTCTAGAACCTCAGCCCCGACTCCACCCCCGCCCAAATCTGCGTGCTCGTGCACGTGATCGTCCTCAAGAAGGAGCCAAATTGAGTCTCGCGGAAATAAATGTACTAAATTGAAAATAACAAAAATTAACCAAAATGAGGGCAAATACCTCAACTCCCATAACCTCCTTTAGAGAAATTAATGGCTAAATGGCCATTGCTGCAGAAATTAATGGTTAGAAATTTAGGGTTTGTGGGTGGTAGGGTTTTGGGGGGAGAGACCGAAGAGGGTTTCTTCGATTGAGAAGAGAGCTTGTCTAAAGCGGAGGAATCAATTTTGACCCTTGATGAGGCCGGCGTTGGCGACGCCAGTCCCGTGCGAGGGGTCGACCAAGCGGAAGAGGCCTGGCCGTTACGGATCCTGACGGAGTGGATCATCCTGACGCCATCGAACAAGTGGTGGCCCGCGTCGGGTTCGAATAGGGATTGGCGCCGTTGCGGACGTAGACGCCGTCGATGAAGGGGGGATGCGGCCGGCGACGGGGAGGAGGGAAGCTCAAGGTTTGGAAGTTTTTAGAGAGAGGGGAAATGAAATTTTTGAGAGAGTTTTTGATAAATAAGGGGGGGAATTTTTAAGTCGCGGGATCTGAAGGTCGGTCGAAAATGAAAATTTAAATGACCGTCAAGCCTAGACGGAAATTTCCGTCTAGGATATTCCATCTGGGATGTATCCTAGACGGAAACTAGGATACGTGGAAATTTAAAAAAAAATAAAAATAAAACAACCGTCTATAATACTATTCTAGACGAAAATTTCCGTCTAGAATGTTTTTTCCTAGACGGAATATTCTAGACAGAAATTTTCCGTCTAGTTTAATACATTCTAGACGGAAAAAATTCCGTCTAGAATATTCCGTCTAGAATATGTGATTTTCTACTAGTGTCCCCCTTTTTGATGATGACAAACAATTTACACAAAGAGATATACATGATATAATATGAATATATAAATTACAATTATCATGTATAAAAACAAAGGCAATAGATACTCACAATATTTCTCCCCCTTTGACAACATCAAAAAGAGGAAAACAAAAGAATGAAGAGAGCGAAATCTCCCCCTACAAATAAGCACAGCGAGTATAAAACCAATATAGGGATTGCTCCCCCTATCAAGATGTCATATGAAGTATATGCAATAAAGATCATGACAAACATGTGAGCAAGCAAGATAAAAAATATGCTAAACACCACTTACACATAAAAATACAATAAGGACACATATTGATATGTCAATATGAAAGAGGTGTCTCAAAGCATTGGTTTTAAAACAAAACCTAATCAAAAAAAAATTATGATATCAAAAGAAAGAAAACATGAGAAACATGCAAAAATTTTTCAAATGAAAACAAATCAACCAATGAAATCATAAATCACAAGTAAATTACATAAAACCAAATCATCATTGATTTTTAAAAATCAAGAGAGGCAACCATATCTAGCCCTTGAGCTAGTAACAACCCATATAAACGTTATAGCACCCGCTAAACATAATTTGGGAAATAAACAACTAATAAACCTGGGGGATTATATAAACACAAACCTCTCATCAAAATCGGAACTAATAATCATGAAAATAAAAGAATTAATCTAAGAAAAATTGTTTTCATATTCAAAAATTTAAAAGCATATTTTTCAAAACCAAGAAAAAGAAAACTAAAAACACTAAAATTCTTGGTTTTAAAAAAAAATTAAATATGTTTTGGTACCCAAGTATTCTTGGTACCAAAAGATTTAGGAACATGACCCCTATCATTTAAGCTCAAAGCCCTAGGGTAATGGTCCCGTTTGGAAGCATGTGGTGCACTAACACGGTCATAATAAAAATTACTCAAATGATCCTTCCGATTGCGATAAGTACAATGGAAAGGAAGCATTTGCTTATGTTAACTAAACGATTGTGCACGGGATTCATTTGCAAAAAAAGATGGTCTTATAAATTTATTTTGCAAATGAGAAATGTTTTTAAACAATGGTCTATTTGGAAAATATTGTAATTTAGAAGCTTTTTGCATATTATAATAAAATTTTACAAGATGTCCAAACCTACCACAAATATCACATTTAAAAACATGTGGTCTACTAGAAATATTTAGCAAATAAGATTTTCTTTTCAAATCAAAACAATATTTGGCCAAACGACCAAAACGACCATAAAGATCACATTGATACACATGAGCATGCTTATGATGTACTTTATGTGCATGTGTGTGTCCATGTGATGAAGAAACTTGATGAGATGCATAATGAGCATTAGTATTATTATGTTTGTGTGCATCATAGCAAAATTTAGCAATATGGCCTTTTCGGCCGCAAATTGAACACTTGTAAACTTTGCAATATATGTGTGCATATTGAGTGGATGATTTAGACTTGGAACACATATCCACAAGTTTCTTATGATTAATAATACATGAATTAAGAGTTGAATCTAAAGAGGTAATATGATTTTTAACATCATTCAACTCATCATTAGGCACATATGCATTAACGTTAGAAGTAGAACATAAATAGTCATTTATGAAAGAAGCAGTATCATTTTGTATGTTCTCTACTTCTAACATGACATTATTTTTAGCATGAGATAAGCTAGTGATGGATGAGGTTAATTTTTTATTTTCCAAATTTAACATATCATTGTTTTCTTTAAGTGTAACATTCTCTTTAGCAATTATATCAAATTTGGAACCCAGCAACTCATGATCAGATTTTAATTCTACATGCTTGCTTTTAAGATTAATAAAATTATTTTGCAATTTCTTATAGGCATGCATTAACCTATCATATGCACAAGCGAGTTCATTAATGGATATATCACTATCAGATTCCGAATCGCTTACCACACTAGGGCTATCACCTAGTGACCGTGTGCATGATGATAATGCTCCAATAGAACTTAAAGAGGAACCCACCAAAGCTATTCGGATCGCCTACAAGTTCCCTTGATGTGCTTCAATAAATTTTCATAAAATATAAGCACTATCAAAATGAACAAACTTGTTAGAAATAGATAAGTCAAAAGCATTTAGTAAAAATTCTAACAAGAGCTTGTTCATAGTAAACATTCTTTTATCATTTTTACTCCACTTGGATTTTTTCGAAATGGGTACAATATAAGCATTTTCGATAACTTCCCATAAATCGAAATGTCTAGATCTAACAAATATTTTAAATCTAAAACACCATTGGCCATAAGGGAAATCATTGAATTTAGGAGCAATACTAGGATCATAGCCTAAACAAGGTGAACAATGCATGTTCATAATATCTATATGTATGTAACCAAGATAATAATAAATCTCAAAACTAGATTAGCACAAAAAGATAACTTGGATCTTTAACTCAAGGTGATTAGACCTTAAATCAAAGAGCACCAAGCTCTGATACCAATTGAAAGTACCCTAATACCACTAGGAAAGAACCCAAGAGAAGGGTGAATAAGGTTTATGCTAATCTAATCCGATTTAATGCTAATTAAAAATTAATAACAAATATCCTAGCAAACAAGATATGCAATGAGATATATGCAAGGATAAGCAATATAAACAAGGGTAAACAATATAGTGGACAAACTAAATAATGAGATAATGGCAATATGAGCAATGAGCACAAGTATAAATGAACACTAATGCAAACTCAAACACAATTAAATGATCATGGATTTCGGACCTTCCGTCCTACGTCTCCGCTCCCCACTCCCGAAGAGAAATCCACTACACAACCGGGTTTTCAACGCTCACCCGAATAACGTATTACACCTCACAATTCGGTTTTCTAGCTCACCGAAAACTTTACAATCACTCATAATGTAAACACACTAACTACCATCTCAAGTTTGGTCTCTAGCCCGTGTCTCCCTCAAATTTTAGGAATTACAACTTCTCTCTAGGCATTACCACCTACCCCACTCCTCTTGGGACGACCCCGTCTCTCACCACACACTTCTCTCGGTGTACAAGTGTATTATAAGGTGAACCTCATAATTTAGGCACTCAACAAATGATTGTTCTCTAAACAAGGTGAGAACTCAATTAAGCACAACTCAAAGTTACAATCTCTCACAACCCACAATATACTATGTATGAAATACTATAAGCTCAAGTGGCTGTGTGTAACAATGAGATTTAATAAAACAAAATTAAACTAAACTCAATATAGATTCTAGCTTATGGAAATAAAAATCAAACATATAAAATAGCTAGATTGAGTTTTAAAAACTTTTCTAGATGATAAGAGAGAGAGAAGGAGAAGAGTTGAATGCTCAAACACCAATAGATGATCTCCCCAAGCTCTTGTGAAAGTTTTTTCACAAACAAACTCTTAAACAAACTTAAACAAAACTTAAACACCCTTAAACTTGTTTTAAACAATTCTCTTGAGATGATAAAACTGAGGATGTGTGGAGGTATTTATAGGAACCCCAAAGCCAAGAAAAAACATGGCAAAAAGACTAATAAACCCAAATCTGTAAAAAGCTAAAAAAACTAGCCATTACAGCATCAGTTGATACGGGTGTATCTTCTCTTCGGAAAAGCGATCCTCATGGGAGCTTAAGGATAGGTGATTCTCAGGATATCTTGAGAATAGTGGTGTGAAGCGATACGACGAAGCACGGGATAGAGCGTGAAGCGAGTCGGAAGAACGAAGAATCGAAGATTTTAGTTCTCAGCCTGATGAGTCGACTGACGGGTTGATGAGTCAACTGACGATTGATGAGTCGACTGACGGGTTGATGAGTCGACTCAAGAAAACGCCTCCAGATAGCAAATTGCTTCTGCCGAGTCGACTCATGAAAATCATGAGTCGACTCGTGTAGGCCAGCAAAGTTTGTGCACATTTTGAGTCGACTATAAGTCGACTGGTGATCATGAGTCGACTCATCGAGGTTTCCTGGGCAGACTTGGTTTCTATTTTGAAGGAATCTGTTAGGTCTCATGTTATGAGCCTACATCTTCTAATCTTATTTTGATGATTACAAACAATTCTTAATATTGTTTGTCTTGTGTTTATGTTTCTTATTAGGTATTCTAGACAAACAATGTGTTGGAGGTTGGATGGATTACGCTTCAACGATCATATCCAAAGGAGGTTGGCGGAATGTCGGGTTGAAGCCTTACAATTCAAAGTTAAAGATCAAGTTCAAGCTTCATCCGCATATGTACCAAGTTGAGCATATTGAAGATCTCATAGCTTGGGTAAATTAGTTTAGGATTTATATAATGTGTGTTAATTCTATAAAGCTCAAATATACACACACATATATATTTGTGATTTTCGTAACTATAAGTTTTTTTATGCAAAATAAGTTTTTGGACTATATTTACATCATAAACAACTTTTATTATGTCCATATAAATATTCCACAAGTTTTCAAACCTTGTTTTGAGTCAAAAATAAAGATCGCATGTTTTTTCATAAACACGTATTTTAGTGCTTTTGCATAATACAGTGTTTTTCACAAATTATAAATGCAAATTGAAAAATTCTTTTTCTAACATGTTTATATGTATGATTATAAACTTTTCCTAAGATTTTATATTTTTTGGAAATTGTTTACTATTTTTAAAGAGCCCTCAAAAGTCATATTTTGGACATGCACAGTGTCTGTGCATGTTCATAAGTCGACTTATCAGTTCTGATAAGTCGACTTATAAACTAGCTTGGAATATGCATTTCTTCTCTGTTAAGTCGACTTATTCTTAAAAGTAAGTCGACTTGTACTAAGTCGACTATAAGTCGACTTATAAACTCTCTTTCTGTATCTGATTTTCTTTCTGTCAAGTCGACTTGTGTAACCTGATAAGTCGACTTATATATAGCCGTTGGCACAGTAACAACTAGTTTCCAGCTTTGTTTATTTTAATGTTTTTAAGGGTTTTAGTTGGATTCTTGGGCTGGGTTCTTCAAGCCTATAAATACCCATGTGCATTAACTATTTCCTATTAACTAAGAGGTTTTTAACAAGAGTTTTCAAGTGTTTAAAAGTTTGCTTGTTCTCAAGTTTGGGTTTGGTGTTTGTTTACAAATGAGGAAGCTTACGTTGCCAATTAGGGGATTCACCCTCAATCTTCTTCATCCTCTCTTTGTGTTCATAAAGAAGTTTTCCTAACTCTATTCTCTAGCAAATTTGTTTTTGATTTTCATATCATAATTTATTGCTAATTTGTTAATTGAGTTAGAAATTGTTTATACTCATATTATCACACACACCCTATTTGAGCTTGTAGCATTTCATACATCATATATTGGGTTGTGGGGTGTGATTTAGTAAGTGTGAGCTTCATTGTGTTCTCACTTGTTATTTGAGAACAAATCATTGTATTTAATTTTTATTTGTGAGAATCACTTGTAATACACTTGTACACCGATAGAAGTGTGAGGCGAGAGACGGGGTCGAATCCAATAGGAGTGGCGTCGATTGACGAACCTAGGGAGAGGTTGTAATCGAGCACTTGAGGAGGAGGACACGGGCTAGGTTCCTACACTTAGTGTGTAAAGTGTGATTGCATAGTATTTGTGTAGTGTGAGAGTTTTCGGTGATCTTGTAAACCGAGTGTGTAGAAGTTCCAGCTTCCAAACCAGATTGTGATAGTGGATATCTCCTCGAGGTGAGGAGCGGGGACGTAGGTCGTGGGGACCGAACCTCGTAAACATATCTTGTGTTTGTGTTTTCTTAGCGTATATTTCTTTTGTGCTTATTGTTCTTATTGTTCATATCTATATCTTGCAAGAATATATTGATCAACATAATTTTCAATTGGCAACTAAATCGGATTAGATTAGCATAAGACCCTAATCACCCCCCCTCTAAGGTCTAACAATTAGTATCAGAGCTTGGTGCTCTTTGATTTAAGGACTAACCACCTTGAGTTAAAGATCCAAGTTATTATATTTATGCTAATCTAATTTTTAATTATATTGTGTCTCTTGCATTTCATCGTTATGGATATGGATGATTCACCTTGCTTAGGATATGCTATTAATATTGCTCCTCGTTTGGATACTTTTCCCTATGCTCAATGGCATATTAGATTTAAACTTTTTGTTCAATCTAATCAATTTGATTTGTGGGAAATTATTGAGGATGGCTATGTTGTTCACATTTTGGAAAAATCCAAATGGTGTGAGAATGATAAAAGATTGTTTAATATGAACAAGCTTTTGTTACAATATATATTTGATTAATGCTTTTCACTCATCGTTTTCTAACAAACTTGCTAATTTTGATAGTGCTTACGCTTTATGGAAACTTATTGAAGCACATGAAGGGAAATTGGAGGCTATTCAACAAGCGTTGGAAAATCCCGCTTTGAGTTCTAAAGAAGCCTTATCTCCATGTACAATACCACTAGGTGATAACCCTAGTAAGGTATGCGAGCTTGATAACGATAATATTATTACTTTTGATGAACTTGCTCTTGAGTTTGAAAAGTTACACAATTGCTATATTGGTGTAAAGAGTAAGTATGTAAATATGAAATCCATTCATGAAACACTAGCCACTAAGTTTAATTTTATTGCAAATGAAAATATAATTCTTAAAGAATGCAATGAAAATTTGAAAATTGAAAATGCTAGTTTACTTCATGAAAAACGTGATGCTATGTTAGAAGTAGATAAGTTGAAATCTATGATGAGTAATCTTGTTTATCCTACTTCTAGTAGCAATGTTTGTATGCACAATGATGAGTTGAATCAAATGAGAAAACGAATATTTACCTTAGATTCAACACTAAACACTTGTATTGCTAATAATAAAAAGCTTATGGACTTATGTGCAAAGTTCAATGTTAATTCTTCTAAGAAACCTATTCACTATGCACATATGTATGATAAAATTCATAAATGTTCTATTTGTGGTCTTAAAGGCCATTTAGCTTAATTTTGTCATAATGCACCAAAAATTGACAAGCCTATTCATGATTGTGCATCCCATCAAGCTTCTTCATCACATACACATGTGCACACACGTAGTGTAAATCATAAACATGCTCACGTGTATAAATGTGATTATTGTGGACGTTTTAGTCATTTGGCCATGTTTTGTTTCGATTTGAAAAGAAACTCTCGTTTGCAAAATAATTACAAAGAAAAATCTATTTTTGCAAATAAACTACGTGCATTCCATTTTGGTCAACGCAAACCATTCAAACCTCTACATTACACAAATTGCAATCGTATGGGTCATGTTTACAATTTTTACTTTAATCGTATCGGTACACAAAACACGCCCAAGCGGGTTCATTACCCTAGGGCCTTGGATTTAGATGATAGGGGTCATGTCCCAAATTCTAGTGGTACCAAATTGATTTGGGTACCAAAATGATAAGTTTTCCGGCACTAACAATGATTGGGTGCCAAAACAAATTTGACTTTGTTTAATCTTGTTTTGTTTTCATGTTTGTGTTTGAAAATGTTTTAAATTTTTGTTTATAAATGAAAATTTGTCAAATTTTTCTTTAAAATTTTATCATGCAGATAATTTATTGTTAAAATATTTAATTCAAAGATTTTCATACAATAAAAATGAATATTACATTTTTTGTATTCAAAAATTAACTGTTTTAAACTTTCTAGAAAAATCTTTTAGTCATAAGTCGACTACCAGTCGACTTATAGTAAGTCGAATTGCAGTCGACTTACGGCATCTGTTTTGGCTTTGGTTCGGTTTTGGACCCATAGAAAACCCAACCCATTAATAAATTCGATCTTGGCCTTCTATTAGTGAGTTGATGTAATCCTAGCCATAAATGTCTTTCCTTTAGAGAACCGAAACCCCATCTCCCAAAAATTTCTTCGTTCCTCTTCCTCCGTCGCCATGCTGTTCTCCCTTCCCTCTCATCCTCTGCTCTGTCTATTTGACTGCTCTCCTTCACCATTTTGGGTCTCTATCTCGTGTCTAGGTATATCTCCTGCTCATCAACCTTAATTTAGTTCAATTTCACCTATTACTTTATCTAGGGTTTTGAGTTTTGGGTTTGTTCTTAGACCTGTGTTCATATTTCAGTTCTGTTTTCATCCATTATGCCTAAAAACATCCACAAACGTCGTAGAAGTGGGAGGGATCAACCCTCATCATCACATGCTCCACAACCTCCCTCTTCTAACTTTGCATCCTATGAGCATTATCTTAGAGATCATTCAGCTCTTACTAAATATCGTTCTATTTGTCAACTTAAGCCATTTCCCGGACGATATGTTAATTTTAAGGACTTTAATCATTTTAGGCTTCAAGATATTTTCGATCATGCTCACATGACTCAATTTCTTTCTAGTACCAATGACATCTCCTATTATCTTCATATGGTGCATCTCTTTTATGCGAACATGAGAATCAACAAATCCAACCCTCACAATCTCTTCATTTCCTCTATAGTTAAGGATCGTCAAATCACTTTTTGTGCCGACGATCTTTCTATCATTCTTGGTCTTTCTCGTAGTGAAATCCTCTTAAAGGATGTTATTTACGATGATCCAGCTATAGAAGCACTCTTGACCAAACCAGGCTTTCATCTACCCTTAGAATCTTCTGATGCCTCCTTCTTGGCCAAAATCATCGGTCGTATCGTTTGCTACAACATTTTCCCCAAAACTGGAACCTATAATCACTACCCCCAAGAGCTTACTAGAGCTATCTATGCTATTGTAGGGAATGTAGATGTTAAATGGGGAAATGTTATTTTCGATGTCATGACCACTGAACCCAGCACATTCATTCCTTTCGGGGCTATACTCTCTCGCGTCTTCACCCACTTTGATATTGAGTTATCCAATGAAGTTAAGGTCAAAGTCCGTCCTCTATTCGACGTTTCTGCTCTTCATCGGATGAAAATTCCTACCACCCGTCATTCTTTAGAAGCCGAGCTTGCTCACTGTCATATGTCTTCCAATCTTGAGCCTATTGTTGATCCTGTCCATTTTGAGTCTGAAGATGATGATTTTCCCTCTACCCTACCTAGCTATATCCAGAACCTTTACACCCATATTGCTGAGTATCATGATGCTGATCAGGGGAGATTTCAGAGAATAGAAGACACTCAGGTAGATCTTAGGATGAGGTTTGAAGAGATTGAGCGCACTCAGGATGACATTAGGAGCTCTCAGGAGTCCATTAGGAGAGATCTCGGTGCGATTAGAACTCATCAGGAGACGCATCTGTCCCACATTGAGAAGAGACTTGACGACATTGTTAGGATGATGCAGCACCCATCACCTCCCTCGGGTCCAGGACCATCCGAGCCATGATCTTTATGTTCTATATTAGCTTTTTGTCAAAAACTTTGAACTTAGTTGTAATGAACTATCTCTTTTGTTGAATTATGTAGGTTTGGATGTTCTTTTTGTTTTGTGTTAAACGATATAAATCGTTGTAAACACTTATGTTTGTTTGGTTTTCTATCTACATGTGCTTTGATATATCATCTCTTATTTTTTGGTGGATAGAGTACGGTGTGTGCTTATCTTATATTCATATTTTCATGTGGCACTTATACAGGGGAAGGCTTTCCAAATTTTTTTATATATACTTACCTATGCTTTATGATAGGGGGAGCTTTCGCTCTCTTACTCTTTTGTTTCCCCGTTTTTGATGTTGCCAAAGGGGGAGAGATAAATGGTTTGTGAGTATCGTTTAAAGAGTATTGTGCTTTATTGTATATTTTATATACTCTTTGTGTAGCTTGTTTGGCATCATCAAAAAGGGGGAGATTGTTAGGTCTCATGTTATGAGCCTACATCTTCTAATCTTGTTTTGATGATTACAAATAATTCTTAATATTATTTGTCTAGTGTTTATGTTTCTTATTAGGTATTCTAGACAAACAATGTGTTGGAGGTTGGATGGATTACGCTTCAACGATCATATCCAAAGGAGGTTGGCGGAATGTCGGGTTGAAGCCTTACAATTCAAAGTTAAAGATCAAGTTCAAGCTTCATCCGCATATGTACCAAGTTGAGCATATTGAAGATCTCATAGCTTGGGTAAATTAGTTTAGGATTTATATAATGTGTGTTAATTCTATAAAGCTCAAATATACACACACATATATATTTGTGATTTTCGTAGCTATAAGTGTTTTTATGCAAAATAAGTTTTTGGACTATATTTACATCATATACAACTTTTATTATGTCCATATAAATATTCCACAAGTTTTCAAACCTTGTTTTGAGTCAAAAATAAAAATCACATGTTTTTTCATAAACACGTATTTTAGTGCTTTTGCATAATACAGTGTTTTTCACAAATTATAAATGCAAATTGAAAAATTCTTTTTCCAACATGTTTATATGTATGATTATAAACTTTTCCCAAGATTTTATATTTTTTGGAAATTGTTTACTATTTTTAAAGAGCCCTCAAAAGTCAGATTTTGGACATGCACAGTGTCTGTGCATGTTCATAAGTCGACTTATCAGTTCTGATAAGTCGACTTATAAACTAGTTTGGAATATGCATTTCTTCTCTGTTAAGTCGACTTGTTCTTAAAAGTAAGTCGACTTGTACTAAGTCGACTATAAGTCGACTTATAAACTCTCTTTCTGCATCTGATTTTCTTTCTGTCAAGTCGACTTGTGTAACCTGATAAGTCGACTTATATATAGCCGTTGGCACAGTAACGGCTAGTTTCCAGCTTTGTTTATTTTTATATTTTCAAGGGTTTTAGTTGGATTTTTGGGCTGGGTTCTTCAAGCCTATAAATACCCATGTGCATTAACTATTTCCTATTAACTAAGAGGTTTTTAACAAGAGTTTTCAAGTGTTTAAAAATTTGCTTGTTCTCAAGTTTGGGTTTGGTGTTTGTTTACAAATGAGGAAGCTTACGTTGCCAATTGGGGGATTCACCCTCAATCCTCTTCATCCTCTCTTTGTGTTCATAGAGAAGTTTTCCTAACTCTATTCTCTAGCAAATTTGTTTTTGATTTTCATATCATCATTTATAGCTAATTTGTTAATTGAGTTAGAAATTGTTTATACTCATATTATCACACACACCCTATTTGAGCTTGTAGCATTTCATACATCATATATTGGGTTGTGGGGTGTGATTTAGTGAGTGTGAGCTTCATTGTGTTCTCACTTGTTATTTGAGAACAAATCATTTTATTTAACTTTTATTTGTGAGAATCACTTGCAATACACTTGTACAATGAGAGAAGTGTGAGGCAAGAGACGGGGTCGAATCCAATAGGAGTGGCGTCGATTGACGAACCTATGGAGAGGTTGTAATTGAGCACTTGAGGAGGAGGACACGGGCTAGGTTCCTACACTTAGTGTGTAAAGTGTGATTGCATAGTGTTTGTGTAGTGTGAGAGTTTTCGGTGATCTTGTAAACCGAGTGTGTAGAAGTTCCGGCTTCCAAACCGGATTGTGATAGTGGATATCTCCTCGAGATGAGGAGCGGGGACGTAGGTCGTGGGGACCGAACCTCGTAAACATATCTTGTGTTTGTGTTTGCTTAGCGTATATTTCTTTTGTGCTTATTGTTCTTATTGTTCATATCTATCTCTTGCAAGAACATATTGATCAACATAATTTTCAATTGGCAACTAAATCGAATTAGATTAGCATAAGACCCTAATCACCCCCCTCTAGGGTCTAACAGAATCCTAGCTGGATTTGGTTTTGATTATTTACCAGATTGCCACCACGTTGTAAACCCTATAAATAGGGACTGTTTAGGTTCTAAACAGGAGGAGAGAGGCAAGATGTAGATCTAAAGGGTTTTAGGCCTAAGTGAGATCCTAATCAGAAGGATTAGGGTTTAGATTGTGAGGATCTATGAGATCTTAGATCAGAGTGAGATTCTAATCTTTGTATTAGGGTTTAGAGAGGATTGAGAGGTTGTTCTCGATTCTAGTGAGATTGTGAGGGAGTGATTGTAATCTTTTGTTCTTCATAATCTAGAGAAGGTATTCTCCTTCGCCAAAACTGAATTGTTCTTGTGTTTCAATCGTCTTCTTCTCAACCCACCTTTTGGTAATTCTACGACCAAAGGGTGCTCGCATGGCAACTCGTATTAAGTTGGTATCAGAGCATCAGATCCGGTGAAGGGGCATCCTGTGTATGGTCCTTACTCGATCATAGTACAAGAAGCTTAGCGAGATTCTTTTCTTTGGAAGGAGTTCAGAGATAAGAAGAAGATGACTGAAGTCAACAAAGATGGAGGGGCTCGAGAGTTTCCTCAGCTGAAGTTCTAACTTGAATGGGACTTCAAGCTTCTAAAGGGGGGACCCATGATACGGGTGTATCTTCTCTTCGGAAAAGCGATCCTCATAGGAGCTTGAGGATAGGTGATTCTTAGGATATCTTGAGAATAGTGGTGTGAAGCGATATGGCGAAGCACTGGATGGAGCATGAAGCGAGTCGGAAGAACAAAGAATTGAAGATTTCAGTTCTCAGTTTGATGAGTCGACTAACGGGTTGATGAGTCGACTGACGGTTGATGAGTCGACTGACGGGTTGATGAGTCGACTCAAGAAAACGCCTCCAGATAGCAAAATGCTTCTGCTGAGTTGACTCATGAAAATCATGAGTCGACTCATGCAGGCCAGCACAGTTTGTGCACATTTTGAGTCGACTATAAATCGACTGGTGATCATGAGTCGACTCATCTCAGTCATGAGTCGACGCATCGTGGTTTCTTAGGCAGACTTGGTTTCTGTTTTGAAGGAATCCTAGCTGGATTTAGTTTTAGTTATTTACCAAATTGCCACCACGTTGTAAACCCTATAAATAGGGACTATTTAGGGTTCTAAACAGGAGGAGAGAGGCAAGATGTAGATCTAAAGGGTTTTAGGCCTAAGTGAGATCCTAATCAGAAGGATTAGGGTTTAGATTGTGAGGATCTATGAGATCTTAGATCAGAGTGAGATTCTAATCTTTGTATTAGGGTTTAGAGAGGATTAAGAGGTTGTTCTCGATTCTAGTGAGATTGTGAGGGAGAGATTGTAATCTTTTGTTCTTCATAATCTAGAGAAGGTATTTTCCTTCGCCAAAACTAAATTGTTCTTGTGTTTCAATCGTCTTCTTCTCAACCCACCTTTTGGTAATTCCGTGATCAAAGGGTGCTCGCACGGTAACTCGTATCATCAGTCGACTGACGACTTTCATCAGTCGACTGATGAGCTGACCGTTAGAGGCGTTTTCCAGCTCATCAGTCGACTGACGGACCTTATCAGTCGACTGATGACCTCATCAATTGACTGGTCAGTCGACCAAAACAAAATAGAAACTTTTTGTTATTCCAGGCGTTTTCTTTAGTCGACTGAACATATTCATCAGTCGACTGATAACACTGTATCAGCCTGATTTGAATAGTAAAACTAATTTTTGAAGTGCCTTTAAAAATAGTAAATAAATTTTAAAAATGTAAAACTTTGGGAAATCATTGTAAACATGTAAATGAAAATTTATAAAAAGAATTTTTGGAATTGCACTTCTCAATAGTGAAAACTCGTCATTTTTCAAATATGTCCAAAAACATGAAAACTAAACATACATGCTTTTGTCATTTGACATAAACACAATATTGAAACTTTTGTAAAACAATTTTATAGACTTAATAAATTGATATAAACTGATATTAAAGTCTATAAACTAATAAAATAATATTTTATCAAAAACACTTATATTTTGATAAAATTAACAAATACGTGTGTGATTAATATGAGCTTAAAGTATCTATACACAAGTATAAACCTAAGACTAAATTACCCAAGCTTGATAGATCTTCAATATAGCTCCACTTGATAAACTGTGTGGATGGATCTTGAACTTGGATCTTCAACTTGAATTGCATAGGCTTCAACCACTATTCCGCCAACCTCCATTGGATATGATCGTGAATGCTCAATTCCATCCATCCACCAACATATTATTTGCCTAGAATAAATACAAAACACAAATACTAGATAAACAACATTAGATGTAAATTTTTTATAAATCATCATCAAAACAAAAGGACCCAATAATCTCCCCCTTTTTGATGATGACAAACAATTTACACAAAGAGATATACATGATACAATATGAATATATAAATTATAATTATCATGTATAAAACAAAGGCAATAGATAATCACAATATTTTCCCCCCTTTGACAACATCAAAAAGGAGAAAACAAAAGAATGAAGAGAGCGAAAGCTCCCCCTACAAATAAGCATGGTGAGTATAAAACAAATATAGGGATTGCTCCCCCAATCAAGATGTCAATGGAGTATATGCAATAAAGATCATGGCAAACATGTGAGCAAGCAAGATGAAAAATATGCTAAACACCACTCACACTTAAAAATACAATGAGGACACATATTGATATGTCAATATGAAAGAGGTATCTCAAAGCATTGGTTTTAAAACAAAACCTAATCAAAAAAAAATTATGATATCAAAAGAACCCGACAGGTTCACCTTGGACTATAGCCATGTGTGAAAATACAGGCGTCACTGTTGGTATCAGAGCTCTAGTTCTAGCATCCTTAGGATCGTCTTGTGTCGAGTCGTGTGTTTCGGTTGAAAATTGGTTTCTTCATTGAGGTACTCATTATAACTTTAGTCGTTACAATAAAAATACAAAAAGATAGTCCTATTATAAGACTTTTACACATTGAAAATACAATTCTCGTCAAACAACACAGAGATCGTTTATCGATCTTCTGCTTGCGTGGGATCTTAGCCTATGATGGGGACGTTGATATCCGTGGACCACCAAACGATCAGATCAGATCCGGAGCTTCGTCGATTCGTGAAGGAATCAAGAAGCCGAAGCGATTATCTCGGCAACAGCGAGATAATTGCTCTTCTTAAGATCATCGCAACGGGGTAATTTTAAGGGACGAACCGGGCTGCAGATTTGATGAACTCCTCTTATTTATGCCAAAAAATCTGCTGAAGTCTCCTCCTCCTCTCTAAAATTCGTGGCTCTTTAGTCCTCAATTCGGTAGGGCTTCGTCGACGCTCGAGAATTCCAAATCTTGAAAAATGAAGGCCCTAGGGCTGTATTTATAGGCTTCAGGAGCTCTATGTTCGGATAAGAATGATAGATTCCCTCTTATCTTCAGTTGAAACCACTTAACCATATTATCAGATCAATTAGAACAAATCCAGGTGGTTAACGATCGAAAAACCACCGAAAACGACTAAAACGGGGTGTCTCGGTTTGGCTTTTTCTAGTTTTAGCGCATCGAGTTTGTTTCCATCGTAAATTCGTCGTTCGGATTCGGAATTATGCAGTTCAATATGCGTTGGAAAGCCAACGAGGAGATCTACATGCTCCCATAATTGAATCATATGTGTAGTAAATAGGACATGAGGGGTGCTTCGCCTTTCGTAAACGATGTGGGGCTCCCGATCAGCTCTTGTTCCTGTTATTCTGAAGTTTCGTTGCTTCGTATGGTCCGTCGACTCACTTCATGTGTTTGTTATCGTCAAATGAGCTCCTGTGACTCGGATAGTGATGTTTGTCAAATGAGCTCCTATGACTCGGATAGCGATGTTCATTGTCTTCTCTCTATCTCGAGCCGTGTGCGGGGACCTATAGGCAATTTTTGACGCCTACAGATACCCCCTCCATAGTGTTTCAGTCTTGTTTCTTTTATAGATGAGCCTGAAACACTTTGGATATGATCGGTCCAACCTTCAGTCGGTGTAAAAGAACCTGTTATTTAGCTTTGATTCTTGACTCCTTCGATTTTTAATCTCTTCGATGTTTTGACAAATAGCTCAAGTTCTTACGGCGCTACGTTTATCATATGGCCGTCGTTGAAATCTTGAATCAAAACCGGTGAGTTGATTTTGGCTCGTATCGTCGAGTTATGTAAAACCCCGAAAATTTCTATAGTATATATGTATACACATGTGTGAATTATCTATAGTAAATGTTTTCCCTTGTGACGAATAACCATATAAATATAAGATATATATGTTTATCAGTGTTTGGGAACCCAACGGGTATATACAAATGAGAGAAATCGATTGAGAAATGGCCAGCATGTAAAAAAATGCCAGCAGAAGGCATTTTTGTGCTGATCGATCGACCGGCGCGGTCGACCGGCGCGGTCGACCGGCGCGGTCGACCGATCAGCAATCAGAGAGGAATTGCCAGGTTTGGATTTTGGGTTTCGGGTTTCATTTTTTTGGGGCTTTTGGGTTTCGGGTCGGGTTGGGGAGTTGGTATTTATACCAACTCAACCCAAGTGAGATCCTGTGAATCCCAGACCTAAAACCCTAGCCTCCCTCTTCTTCCTCAAAACCCCAGCTTGGACTTGGGAGATCTGGAGCAGCTCTTGGGGATATTTTTCAGCGGGATCTGGGTTTTCCAGCAAGGGGATCAACCTATTTCGGATCTAGGGCTTCCCTCAGCACCCAAGGCGAGTATCATCTCGCCCAATCCCTCACCCCCCTGGTTTTACTGCTTTATTGTGATTTTTCA
>BQKN01063430.1:92858-147373 GCA_022839385.1 Asparagus kiusianus
TTGTATTTCATACATGCTAGGATAACTTATTAATTAGTTTTAATTGGCATTTAATCGGATTAGATTAGCATAAGACCCTAATCACCCCCCCTCTAGGGTCTAACACCCTCTTCGTCAGCACTGGTGCACTTTCAATGAGCAAGTCTTTGACTTTCGAAGAGTTGTCACGAATGTTGGATCTGGTTTCTTTAGAGGCCGGAGAGGGGTCTTTCACTACATTCGGGTTCAGATTATCAGCCCTGGTCTTCGGATCTGAAGGCACGCTCTTCGTGGTAGTGGTTTTCCTACGTTTCTAAGAAGAAGATCTGGAGGAGGAGGAGGAAATATATTCTTCGAATTTCTGCTGGTCGAATTTGTATTCGACCTCTTCGAACACCGGGATCTTGATCGTCGGTTGCGGCACGACAGCTTCGGTAGCAAAGCTGTTGGCTCCCACTGTGGTCGTCAGCTTGTTTGGGTAGAAAATTGGTTTCTTCATTGAGGTACTCATTACAACTTCAGTCGTTACAATGAAAATACAAAAAGATAGTCTTTTTATAAGACTTTTACACAATGAAAATACAATTATCGTCTAACAGTACAGAGATCGTTTATCGGTCTTCTGTTTGCGTGAGATCTTAGCCTGTGACGGGGACGTTGATATCCGTGGACCACCAAATGATCAGATCAGATCCGGAGCTTCGTCGATTCGTGAAGGAATCAAGAAGCTGAAGCGCTTTTCTCGGTAATAGCGAGATAATTGCTCTTCTTAAGATCACCGCAACGAGATAATCTTAAGGGACGAACCGGGCTGTAGATCTAACGAACTCCTCTTCTTTATGCCGAAGAATCCGCTGAAGTCTCCTCCTCCTCTCTAAAATTCGTGGCTCTTCAGTTCTCAATTCGGCAGGGCTTCGTCGACGCTCGAGAATTCCAGATCTGGAAAAAATGAAGGTCCTAGGGCTATATTTATAGGCTTCAGAAGCCCTGTGTTCGAATAAGAATGGCTGATTCCCTCTTATCTTCAGTTGAAACCACTTAACCACATTATCAGATCAGTTGGAATAAATCTAGGTGGTTAACGATCGAAAAACCACCGAAAATGACTAAAATCAGCGTTTTTTGTAATGCAGACACTTCTGAGTGTCTTGGCCAAGTCAAGACACCACAGGGTGTCTCGGTTTGGTTTTTTCTGGTTTTAGCGCGTTGAGTTTGTTTCCACCGTAAATTCGTCGTCTGGATTCGGAATTACGCGATTCAATATGCGTTGGAAAGCCGACGAGGAGATCTAAAGGCTCCTATGATTGAATCATATGTGGAGTAAATAGAACACGAGGGGTGCTCCACCTTTGATAAATGATGTGGGGCTCCCAATCAGCTCTTGTTCCCGTTATTCCGAAGTTTCGTTGCTTCGTATGGTCCGTCGACTCACTTCATGTGTTTGTAATCATCAAATGAGCTCCTGTGACTTAGATAGCAATGTTCATCATCTTCTCTCTGTCTCAAGCCGTGTGCGGGAACCTATAGACAATTTTTGACGCCTATATCGTGGAGCTAGGATAGAGTTTCCTAGGATTCATGTATAGAGTTCGCTAGGAATTCCTAGAATGAGTGAGGACGTAATACGTATACCTAAAAAATTATGAATTTTTTATGACTACATTTCTTTGATTGAAAAGTATTTGCGTGAATAATATGTGATACATTATGTTATGTATATATGTTTGTGACCTTATTTACCGTGTCTACTAAGCTCTCATCTTGATATTATAAATGTCGAGATGAGAATGCGATCGAGATAAAACTCATACCCGTAGAGCTGGGCAAGCAGAGCCTGAGCCGTAGCAAGCTCCACAGTATCTGATTGACTCAGTAACGTCGATTATAGAAGCAGAGACTAGCAACGCTCGAGGAGCAAGTAACGAGCCAAATTATATTTTCTAGAATTCCACCACCAGTTGTACTAGTCGTTCCTATTGAAGAGGCAATACCAATAATTTCACCATCACTACAACTAGCTGTTGATAGAGCCGTAGAGTAGAAGGCTAGACTCTGTAAGAATAAGAAAGATATCAGATACTGAGAACACTATAGTTTTAGGGCACATCGGATTCATGTGCAGCCCATAAATGGAAGAAATATGTGAAAATTTCTTAACGTCACCTCAGTACTAAAGCAGAGTTAGGTATATTCAGCATAGAGGATATCACTAGAGGATAGCATCGGAGGATGGCACTGACTTTAAATTTTTGCCGGAGCAGCGAATACCACTTATTTGGGAGAATTTTGTTTGCTTCTTTGACAAACAATAGAGCTAGTCTGATTAAAGAAGGGAGATATACCTATAGTTAATTATGGAATCATGACCAACATAGTGATAATGGCAAGGGTAAGAGACTTATTGCGGAATCTAGAGAGCCCTAACATCGGGGTAAGCATTTTTTTTTACCGCCAGCGACAAGGACAACATAAGAAGAGAGCACAACCTACAACATGATTTGAGAGAGCCGCATCAGTGCAGAATTCGGCGTACATGTTACAATTGTAACTAGATCGGACATAGAGTGAAGGATTATCACAATACACTAGCAGGAGGCCAGCAGGTCAGAGGTCAGGGCCAGCAGCAAGGAAGAGGATACGGGCAACAACAGAACCGTGGTCAGGGTCAGTAGTAGCAGGTCCGCGGTTATGGCTAGCAACAGAGGATAGAGGCGCCACCTGCCCTTTCGAGGATTGAGGGGCTAGCAGGCCAGATTCATGTCATTCAAAAGATTCCCGAGAGACAGATAGTGCCATATGTTCCCAGCCAGTAGTTCAGTAGTCGCCAGCCACCGATAGAGTTTATGTAGTCGTACCACACGATCATAGTGTGAGTGAAGCCATAGTGGAAGGTACTTTCTTAATGAATTCGTTTTTAGCTCGGAACTTGTTCGATTCAGGAGCTTCATATTCCTTTATCTCTCATACCATCATGGATAACCTTCAGCTAGTTGCACATCCCTTAGATGTTTCGTTATCTGTCTCTACTCCTTTAGGAGAGGTATCCCTATTGGAGAGTATCTGTATGAGATGTATCATCAGTTTAGATGAGTCCAAGTTCATCATTGATTTGATTGTTTTGTGGATGACAGAGTTCGACATCATTCTCGGTATGGATTGGCTATCATTCTACCATATTAGTATTGTCTGTTTTGCTAAAATAGTTAGCTTGCGGGCGTTCAATGTGTCTGAGTAGATCGTAACGACCTCACAGGGCAACCAGATTGCGGAGTCATTTCTGGCGTACATCGAGGAGGTGATGCCGAGGGACCAGAGTGCTGATTTGTGTGAGACTAGAGTTGTCTCAGATTATTAGGATATCTTTCAGGACATACCTGGGTTACCTCCTATGAGAGATGTTAAGTTCTACATCAAGTTGTAGCCGGGCACAGCACCGATATCCCGAGCATCCTATCGTATGGCACCTGCTGAGATGAAGGAGCTACAGACTCAGCTAGATGAGTTGTTATCTCAAGATTTTATTTGCCGAAGTCAATCTCTGTGGGGAGCGTCAGTCCTTTTCATGAAAAAGAAGGACGACAATATGCACCTTTGTGTAGATTATTTTAAGTTGAACAAGATCACTATCTGGAACAGATATCCACTACTGAGGATTGATGACTTGTTCGACCAACTGTAGGGAGCATAACATTTCTCAAAGATTAAACTTCGTTCTGGTTATCATCAGTTGTGGGTTCAGGAGATGGATATTCCTAAGACCGCATTTCTAACTCAAAATGGGTCCTTCGAGTTTCTTGTCATACCATTTGGACTGACCAATGCACCTGCAGTATGCATGGATTTGATGAACCTGGTTTTCTGTCTATACTTGGACTAGTTCATGATCGTTTTTTTATCGACGACATCCTTAAATATTTGAGATTAGAGGTAGAGCACGAGCAACATATTTGATTGGCTCTGCAGACTTTGCGGGAGCATCAGTTATATTCTAAGTTTAGCAAATGCAAGTTTTGGCTATCTGAGATTAGATTTTTGGGCCACATCATCAGCAAAGAGGGCATTGCAGTGGATCCCGCATGAGTAGAGGCAATACTTGATTAGGAGCCGCCAAAGACCGTTTTAGAGATTCATAATTTTTTAGGTTTGGCTGGCTATTACAGAAAGTTATTTAGGACTTCTCAAAGATTAAGATACCACTTACACGCCTTATGAAGAAGGGTGTATAATTTTTTAGGGCACGGAGTGCCAGGAGGCCTTTGAGACTTTGAAGGCCAAGTTGACTACAACACCGGTGTTGATTATTCTGAGCAATGATAAGACTTTTGTTGTTTACACGGATGCGTCGTTGTCGAGACTTGGAGGTGTTTTGATGTAGACCTAGAGAGTGGTGGTCTACATTTTGAGGTGGTTGAGGACTCATGAGCAAAATTATCACACACATGATTTGGAGCTGGCTAATGTATATTCCTAAGACGACCTTTCTGACTCGATATGGGTCCTTTGAGTTTCTTGTCATACCATTTGGGCTGGCTAATATACCTGCGGTATTCATGGATTTGATAAATCGGGTTTTTCATCCATACTTGGACTAATTCATGATCATTTTTATTAACGACATCCTTATATATTCGAGATCGGAGGTAGAGTACGAGCAGCATCTTCGATTGGCTTTGTAGACTTTGCCGGAGCATCAATTATATTCCAAGTTTAGAAAATGCAAGTTTTGATTATCTGAGGTTAGATTTTTAGGTCACATCATTAGCAAAGAGGGCATTGCAGTGGATCCCACAAAAGTGGAGGCAATACTTTATTGGGAGCCGCCAAAGACCATTTCAGAGATTCGTAGTTTCTTGGATTTGGTCGGCTATTACAGGAAGTTTATTTAGGACTTCTCGAACATTATGATGCTGTAGAACCCCGTAAATTTTACATGAATATATGTGAATTATTAGTAAATAAATAATTCTTTTATGATAAATAGCTTGAGGTCATTGATGTACATGATAACAAGTTATTTGAGATGATATGAGAGTATGGGTGTAGAGCTTTGTGCGTTGAATTTTGCAAATTAGCAAAACATGCACAAAAACTGGAATTTTCCAGTTCAGTCGACACATCAGTCAACTGATGGTGTCGGTCGACACATCAGTCGACTGATACGCTGATTTCTAGTTTTTCCAGGTTTCGGGTCTGTTTTGATTTGGTTCGGGTTTGGGTCGGGTATAACGGTTCGTATATATTCTCCTTCACTCGAAATCATCCCCTCTCTTCCTCAGTTTAGAGAAACCCTAGCCCCCTCTCTCCTCTCTCAAACCCTAGGGTAGTTCTTGGTGATTTGGGGCGAAATCAGAGGATTTTCAGCGGGATTTTCAGTTTGCAACGAAAGGAATCACTCCCCCTCAGATCCAGGAGCTCTTCATCACCTCAGAGGCGAGTAACATCTCGCCCAACCTTGTTTTATTCTTTTAAAACGTTTTCAAATGGTTTTATTGAGTTTTCTTTGGCCTAAAACGTATTTTGTGTACAAAGATTGGATTTTTATTGCATATAACGTGAAGATGTGCATTTTCAGTTTGATAAACAACTTACTAATGTTTTGTGAATTTAAAATCCAGATCTGAAATGTTTTATAAGAGATTTAACATGGGTTTTGTTTAAAAAAGGATTTTTAAAAACATAAATACACATGTTTAGAGTTTTGTTTATGTATGTGTACATGAAAGTTATGTTTCAGTTAGTTCATACATGTTAATATACGTATGGTACATGCTTGGGATTGATGGGGATGTGTTTAGATCAGTTTTGAGGTGAAAAACAACCTGTGCAGAGTTTCTGCAGGCCATCGGTCAACTGATCAGTCGACCGGCGGGTTGAAATTTCAACGTCAGTCGACTGATCAGTCGACTGATGAGCTGTTTGTGTTTTCTCAGTTCCTCAGTCGACATATCAGTCGACTGGTGAGCTGAGACTGTGTTGCCTATGCAGTTTCGGTCAACATATGAGTCGACTGACATCATCAGTTGACACATCAGTCGACTGATGAGGTGTTTTACAGATTTTTGATCTGTTTGAGTTGTTCTTCAGGGTCGCCTCGATGACCTGACACTTGTTCGCCATGTTAATGATTTATCTGTACATGGGGTTGACTTTTGACACCAGTTTAGACATGTACATCGAGATGCGTGCGAGTTTAGATTTGGTGTATCTTTCCGCATATACTTTTCACAGTTACACAGTCCTCGTGTTGGACTATAATCCATAGAAGTCCTCGTGTTGGACTATAATCCATTTCAGTCCTCGTGTTGGACCTTTGCCACTTACTCCATGTGTTTGGAAACCACGATACTTAGTTCCTGTATCGGACATATTTCTTAACCCTGTATATGACTTGCTCATAGGAGTTTATGACATGACACTTATGTAGATTATGCCATGATTATATGATACCCATGTAGGCTATGATGTGACACAATATTTATACTCTGAGATTTTATTGTATTTCTTTTATTATTGTTTCTGTACTAGGACCTCGGGTTTGGTGTTTAGGGATTTATAATTTGAGATACAAGGTATATACATGAGGGTTTCCTTGTTTGGATTATTTCGCTCGACGTACCTATGCTCGTGTTGTAAATTTCTAAATACTAAAATCCTCTTTAGTAAGATCAATGATTTTAGATTTATTATGTATTATCTGTATTTTCATATACAACGAGCCTTGTTCCCTTGGGGTTGGTTGTGATGTTGCTCGCTAGCGCTTTAACGCTCGTTGTCCCTCCCCCTTTCAGGTAACGAGCCAGGAGCCCGGAGAGTCGCAGGTTGATGGCGACATACTTTAGTGTTCAGCTGTCCATTTTAGCTATGATTTATTTTTGGAGCTCCACTGTAGTTTTGTTAGACATTTGAGGGTATTATTCTAGAATTTGTAAAGGCTGAGTGCCTTATTTCTTCTTGTCAGATATTTGTATTCGAGACTCGTTGAGTATTCTAGTTTATCTATTCAGACATTGATCATGTACTTTCTGTATGTTGGATGATAAAATATTAATGTGATCACAATCATTTCGTCAGTTATTTCTTACATTATCTTTTACTTGCTTTGTACCTACACCTGTTGTTGCCTCTACTAGACAGATGTTAATTGTGATGGTGAAACATGTTATTGCACGGTGTGGTGCATGGCAGGTTTGACATTCTTGGTTTTACCTTGGACTGCAGCCTTGTGTGAACCCAGGAGCGTCACAGTTGGTATCAGAGCACTAGTTCCAGTATCCTTAGGATCATCCTGTGTCGAGTCGTGGAGCTAGGATAGAGTTTCTTAGGATTCATGTATAGAGTCCGCAAGGATTTCCTAGTATGAGTGAGGACGATATATGCGTATATCTCAAAAAAATTGAGAAATTTTTTTTTATGACAACTATTTTTTGAATAAGTTTAAAGTAATTGTGCAAATATTATATGTCGTGAAAATTGTATTATGATACGCTATTTATAAAGGTCTATTTTGACTCATAAATCTTTATTTTTCTTACCATCAGGGAGAGAGATGGCAGGACGTGGCAGACCTCGTACCAGAAGAGCTAGCTAGTCAGATTCACAGCAGACTCCATCAGAGCAGCAGCCAGCTCAGTCCGAGCCTCAGCAGGCTCCACCCGAGCCGCAACAGGCTCCTCAGTATCTGGTGGACCTTATGGCCCCTCTTATTGCTCGGATGACAGCTATTGAGGAGTTGGTGACGACTCATATAGCACCACCGACACCACCACCACCACCACCGGTAGCTCAGCAGCAGGGGATACCTGTCGTTCCTGTCAGAGAGAGACCCCCAGAGGTCACGCCTGCAGCCATCCCTCTAGCAGTCTCAGATAGAGCCACAGAGCAGGAGGCTTGGCTCCGTATGGTGGAGAGATACCAGAAGATGAGGGCACCAGAGTTTCAGGGGTCACCAGACCCTCTTGCAGCCCATAAGTGGAAGGAGGATGTGAGCAATATCCTCGATATACTCGGTGTAGATTCAGTTCAGAAGCAGAGACTGGCATCCTACAGCCTGAAGGGAGATGCCGGGAGGTGGTACCGACTCCAGTTTACTCCAGAGCAGAGGCTGACCCTCACATGGGAGGACTTCATATACTTCTTCGATGGGCAGTACATTTCTTCTACAGCACGGACGGGGAAGGAGCTTGAGTTGTCCCGGTTGACTCAGGGAGACATGACAGTTGCAGATTTTGAGAGCAGATTCATGGAGTTGCTACATTTCAAAGGCATGTGGCAGCCGAGAGAGCGTCAGGCTCAGATGTTCTTAGCTGGGCTTCGCCCTAATCTCCGACGGTACCTCGTATCGAGGAGGTTTTATTCAGTTAGGGAGGTAGCTGAGGCTGCCACTTCTCAGGAGATTGAGACTTCTATGTTTCAGAAGGACAAGGAAGGGAAGGCCAAGACAGGACAGAGTGGGGATAAGAGCAAGAACAAGAGACCTTATTCTGGACAGCAGCAGCAGCATCAGGGCTCTTATAAGAGGAGACCCCAGCAGGATCAGAGAGCGCATCAGCAGCGCAAGTTCCAGGGATCTTGTTTTAACTATCACAAGGTCGGGCATAAGGCATCAGAGTGCCGTAGCGCACCAGTAGGAGCCCAGCAGGGCAAGGGTCTGAACCAGTAGCAGAGCCAGTAGGGCAGAGGTCAGGGCCAGCAGAACAGACTTGAGGCACCACCAGCAGCTCAGAGGACTAAGGGACAGATTCGGGCAGTTCAGGATGTTCCTCAGGGGCAGATTATCCCATATTCTCCGCCACCATCAGCAGAGCAGTCTTTGACCACGGGCAAGGTATATGCAGTAGTTCCCCGTGATCATGGAACCAGCGGAGCTGTAGTGGAGGGTACGTTCTTTGTGAACTCTCTTCCCGTCCGTAGTCTTTTCGATTCGGGAGCTTCGCATTCTTTCATCTTGCATGCATTTATGACTAGACTCCAGCTCGTAGCTCAGCCTCTAGACACCCCTCTATCTGTTTCCACCCCTTTAGGTGAGGTATCGCTTCTGAAGATCATTTGTAGGAGGTGTACCGTCAGTCTAGACGAGTCGGAGTTCATAGGGGATTTGATAGTGTTGCATATGTCTGAGTTCGATGTCATCCTTGGTATGGATTGGTT
Source organism: Asparagus kiusianus (assembly GCA_022839385.1). Lineage (NCBI taxonomy): Eukaryota > Viridiplantae > Streptophyta > Magnoliopsida > Asparagales > Asparagaceae > Asparagus > Asparagus kiusianus. Next base: position 101,985 of record BQKN01063430.1, read on the forward strand.
GTCTTCCTACCATATTAGTATTGACTGCTTTGCGAAGACAGTCAAGTTGCGAGCGTCCGATGGGTCCGAGATGATTCTAGCCACCTCTCAGGGCAACCGATTTGCGGAGTCATTTCTGGCGTACATCGAGGAGGTGATGCGACGGAATCAGGAAGCCGAGTTATTGGAGATTAGAGTTGTCTCAGAGTATCAGGATGTTTCTCAAGACATACCTGGATTACCTCCAGTGAGAGAGGTAGAGTTCTGTATTGAGTTGTAGCCAGGCACAGCCCTGATATCCCGCGCACCCTATCGCATGGCACTAGCTGAGATGAGGGAGCTTCAGACCCAGTTGGACGAGTTGCTAGCTCAGGGTTTTATTCGCCGGAGTCATTCTCTATGGGGCGCGCCAGTCCTCTTCGTGAAGAAGAAGGACGGTAGTATGAGATTATGCATAGATTATAGAGAGTTGAACAAGGTCACTATCCGGAATAGGTACCCACTTCCTAGGATTGATGACTTGTTTGACCAGTTGCAGGGAGCGTAGTATTTCTCAAAGATTGATCTTCGTTCTAGCTATCATCAGTTGCGGGTTCGGGAGATGGATGTTCCCAAGACCGCCTTTCTTACTCGATATGGGTCCTTCGAGTTCTTGGTCATGCCATTTGGGTTGACCAATGCACCCGCGGTATTCATGGATTTGATGAACCGGGTTTTTCGTCCCTTCTTAGATCAGTTTGTGATCGTCTTCATCGATGATATACTCATTTACTCGAGATCGGAGGCAGATCACGAGGAGCATCTACGGATAGCGTTGAGGACTCTTCAGGAGCATCAGTTATATGCCAAGTTCAGCAAGTGGGAATTTTGGCTTTAAGAAGTCAGATTTCTTGGCCACATCATTAGTAGAGAGGGCATAGCGGTGGACCAGGCTAAGGTCACAGCAGTTCTTGATTGGGAGCCACCGAAGACGGTGTCAGAGATTCGCAGCTTCTTGGGTTTAGCTGGATATTACAGGAAGTTCATTCAGGACTTCTCAAAGGTTGCGATGCCGATTACACGCCTTACGAAGAAGGGTATACAGTTCATATGGAGCATGGAGTTCCAGAAGGTCTTTGATATTTTGAAGACTAAGTTGATTACGGCGCCAGTTCTGACTATTCCGAGCAGTGACAGGACATTCGTTGTCTATACAGATGCATCGTTGACAGGCTTAGGAGGCGTATTGATGCAGACTCAGAGGGTAGTAGCCTATATCTCTCGACAGTTGAGGGTGCATGAGCAGAACTATCCCACTCATGACTTGGAGTTAGCAGCGGTGGTATTTGCACAGAAGTCATGGAGGCACTACTTATATGGAGTACAGTTTGAGTTATTCACAGACCATCAGAGTCTGAAGTATCTCTTTTCTCAGAAGGAACTCAATCAGAGGCAGAGGAGGTGGATTGAGTTTATCAAGGACTACGAGTTCGCGATTCAGTATCATCCCGGGAAGGCAAACGTTGTTGCAGATGTTTTGAGTAGGAAGCGTCGACATCGGGTTGCGGCTTTGAGGTGTTCATTGTACAGAGACCTTATCACTCTTAGTCAGTTTGATTTTAGACACGAGATTGGAGGAACCAGTGCATTTTTGGGAGCTGTATCAGTGCAGCCATCTTGGAGTACCAGAGTTGTCAGGGCTCAGTTAGAAGACTCTTGGATTCAAATCCGAAAGGAGGAGATTTCCAAGGAGCCTAAGGCTGATTGGACCATTGGAGCAGATGGAGGTCTACGGATGAAGGGTAGATTGGTTATGCTAGCCAGTGCAGAGCTGAAGAGGGAATTATTTGATGAGGCACACCGTACTCGGTACACAGTGCATCCAGGAACCACCAAGATGTGCAAGGACCTGAAGAGACATTTCTGGTGGAGCGGTATGCATAGAGAGGTTGCAAACTATGTGGCTAGATGTTTTACCTATCAGCAGGTGAAGGCAGAGCATCAGAGACCGGCAGGGACACTTCATCCTTTGCCTATTCCGGAGTGGAAGTGGGCGGATATTTCTATGGACTTTAAAGTGGGTTTGCCGAAGTCAAAGAAGGGGAATGATTCTGTTTGGGTGATAGTGGACCGGTTGACGAAGTCAGCACATTTTATTCTGGTGAGGACCACTTATACAGCCGAGACTTATGCGAGGATCTTCATTCGGGAGATAGTTCGACTTCACGGAGTGCCAGATACGATCGTGTCGGATCGGGGATCGGTTTTCACTTTACATTTTTGGAGGAGTTTCCAGGACTCATTTGGCAGCAAGCTATCTTATAGCAGTGTATTCCACCCCCAGACGGATGGTCAGACGGAGAGGGTAAATCAGGTGTTAGAGGACATGTTGCGGGCATGTGTCATTGACTTCCAAGGCAGCAGGGAGGATTACATTCCATTGATAGAGTTCGCTTATAACAACAGTTATCAAGCGACAATCGATATGGCTCCGCATGAGGCATTATACGGGAGACCCTGTAGATCACCGATATGTTAGGTAGAGCCAGAGGATAGCCTGATGCTTGGACCAGAGCTAGTGAGGTAGACTACTGAGAAGATAGCTTTGATCAGGGAGCGGATTCTAGCCGTTCAGAGTCGGCAGAAGAGCTATGCAGATAAGAGGCGGAGACCCCTAGAGTTTCAGATTGGAGATTGGGTTATGCTTAAGGTATCGCCTATGAAAGGCGTGCAGCGATTCGGGAGGCGAGGGAAGCTTGCACCGAGATATATTGGGCCTTTTCAGATTCTAGAGCGCATTGAAGCTGTGTCATACAGACTAGATCTTTCAGCATCTATGTCTAGTATACACAACGTGTTTCATATTTCTATGCTCAAGAAGCACTTGCATGATGAGGAGCAGTAGCGAGTATTGGATACACCGGAGATCGAGCTTCAGGATGACTTGTCCACTATTAAGATTCCGGTTTGTATACTTGCCAGGGAGGACAAGAGACTCAGGAATAAGGTGATTCCCTTAGTGAAAGTTCAGTGGAACCGAGGAGGCATTGAGGAGATTTCTTGGGAGCGCGAAGAAGACATGCGTTGCGACTACCCACATTTGGTTGAGCAGGTAAATTAATCCCTATTATGTCATATATCTTACTTCACGTTTATATCTTTGGTTATGTTTACATTTAACGCTAGAATGAAGATACTTTCGCTTAAATTTTAATCTTTTGGAACACATGGTATATGTATGGGGGGTTCCTTGTTTGGATTTTTTCGCCCGATGTACTAGTTCCACTAGATTAGGATTTGAGCGAGAATATTATCATTTTAGATCGTTAAGTATAAATATCTCTATATGTTACCTAGTGACTCATATTTTGAGATTTTTATAATTTCCGAATTTCGAGGACGAAATTCTTTTAAGGGGGGAGAATGTAGAACCCCGTAAATTTTACATGAATATATGTGAATTATTAGTAAATAAATAATTCTTTTATGATAAATAGCTTGAGGTCATTGATGTACATGATAACAAGTTATTTGAGATGATATGAGAGTATGGGTGTAGAGCTTTGTGCGTTGAATTTTGCAAATTAGCAAAAAATGCACAAAAACTAAAATTTTCCAATTCAGTCGACACATCAGTCGACTGACGGTGTCGGTCAACACATCAGTCGACTGATACGCTGATTTCCAGTTTTTCCAGGTTTCGGGTCTATTTTGATATGGTTCGGGTTTGGGTCGGGTATAACGGTTCGTATATATTCTCCTTCACCTGAAATCATCTCCTCTCTTCCTCAGTTCAGAGAAACCCTAGCCCCCTCTCTCCTCTCTCAAACCCTAGGGTAGTTCTTGGTGATTTGGGGCGAAATCGGAGGATTTTCGGCGGGATTTTTAGTTTGCAGCGAAAGAAATCACTCCCCCTCAGATCCAGGAGCTCTTCATCACCTCAGAGGCGAGTAACATCTTGCCCAACCTTGTTCCATTCTTTTTAAACGTTTTCAAATGGTTTTATTGAGTTTTCTTTGGCCTAAAACGTATTTTGTGTACAAAGATTGGATTTTTATTGCATATAACGTGAAGATGTGCATTTTCAGTTTGATAAACAACTTACTAATGTTTTGTGAATTTAAAATCCAGATCTGAAATGTTTTATAAGAGATTTAACATGGGTTTTGTTTAAAAAAGGATTTTTAAAAACCTAAATACACATGTTTAGAGTTTTGTTTATGTATTTGTACATGAAAGTTATGTTTCAGTTAGTTCATACATGTTAATATACGTATGGTACATGCTTGGGATTGATGGGGATGTGTTTAGATCAGTTTTGAGGTGAAAAACAACCTGTGCAGTGTTTCTGCAGGCCATCGGTCGACTAATCAGTCGACCGACGGGTTGAAATTTTAGTGTCAGTCGACTGATCAGTCGACTGACGAGCTGTTTGTGTTTTCTCAGTTCCTCAGTCGACATATCAGTCGACTGGTGAGCTGAGACTGTGTTGCCTGTACAGTTTCGGTCGACATATGAATCGACTGACGTCATCAGTTGACACATCAGTCGACTGATGAGGTGTTTTATAGATTTTTGATCTGTTTGAGTTGTTCTTCAGGGTCGCCTCGATGACCTGACACTTGTTCGCCATGTTAATGATTTATCTGTACATGGGGTTGACTTTTGACACCAGTTTAGACATGTACATCGAGATGCGTGCGAGTTTAGATTTGGTGTATCTTTCCGCATATACTTTTCACAGTTACATAGTCCTCGTGTTGGACTATAATCCATAGAAGTCCTCGTGTTGGACTATAATCCATTTCAGTCCTCGTGTTGGACCTTTGCCACTTACTCCATGTGTTTGGAAACCACGGTACTTAGTTCCTGTATCGGACATATTTCTTAACCCTGTATATGACTTGCTCATAGGAGTTTATGACATGACACTTATGTAGATTATGCCATGATTACATGATACCCATGTAGGCTATGATGTGACACTATATTTATACTCTGAGATTTTATTGTATTTCTTTTATTATTGTTTCTGTACTAGGACCTCGGGTTTGGTGTTTAGGGATTTACAATTTGAGATACAAGGTATATACATGAGGGTTTCCTTGTTTGGATTATTTCGCTCGACGTACCTATGCTCGTGTTGTAAATTTCTAAATACTAAAATCCTCTTTAGTAAGATCAATGATTTTAGATTTATTATGTATTATTTGTATTTTCATATACAACGAACCCTGTTCCCTTGGGGTTGGTTGTGATGTTGCTCGCTAGCGCTTTGACGCTCGTTGTCCCTCCCCCTTTCAGGTAACGAGCCAGGAGCCCGGAGAGTCGCAGGTTGATGGCGACACACTTTAGTGTTCAGCTGTCCATTTTAGCTATGATTTATTTTTGGATCTCCACTGTAGTTTTGTTAGACATTTGAGGGTATTATTCTAGAATTTGTAAAGGCTGAGTGTCTTATTTCTTCTTGTCAGATATTTGTATTCGAGACTCGTTGAGTATTCCAGTTTATCTATTCAGACATTGATCATGTATTTTCTGTATGTTGTACCTACACCTGTTGTTGCCTCTACTAGACAGATGTTAATTGTGATGGTGAAACATGTTATTGCACGGTGTGGTGCATGGCAGGTTTGACATTCTTGGTTTCACCTTGGACTACAGCCTTGTGTGAACCCAGTGACGTCACAGATGCCATTGACACACCTTACAAAGAAGAGTGTATACTTTATTGAAGCACGTAGTGCCAGGAGGCCTTTGAGACTTTGAAGGCTAAGTTGACTATAGCACCGGTGTTGATTATTCTAAGCAGTGATAAGACTTTTGTTGTTTACATGGATACGTCGTTGTCGGGTCTTGGAGGTGTTTTGAGGTAGACCCAGAGAGTGGTGGCCTACATTTTGAGGTAGTTGAGGACTCATAAGCAAAATGATCTCACACATGATTTAGAGCTAGCGACAGTAATCTTCACACTAAAGATATGGAGATATTATTTGTATAGAGTGTAATTCGAGCTGTTCACAGACCACTAGAGTCTGAAGTACCTCTTATCTCAGATAGAGTTAAACCAGAGACAACGATGATAGGTTAAGTTTATTAAAGATTATGAGTTCCTGCTTCAGCATCATCCGGAAACGTTGTAGCGGACATCTTGTACCATTAATCTTCGGATATGAAACATAGTTATATCTATACTTAACAATCAAGAATATGAATACTCTCACTTAACCCCTAACTAAAGGAAACTAGTATGTCGGCCGAAAAATCCAAACAAAGAACCCCCATATATATACCATGTGTTCCGAATAATTAGGAGTCAAGTGTTAATACCATCATTCTAACGTTAAGTATAAACATGACTAAACAACATATATAATCATAACTACCAATACATATAAGCACATATAAATATCAACATCTTACCTACTCAAACAAGTGTAGGTAGTCGCAACGTACATCTTCCTCACGCTCCTAAGAAATCTCTTCGGCTCCATGCCAGCTCCACTAAACTTTCACTAATGGAATGACTTTATTTCTAAGTTTTTTATTCTCTCCAGCAAGAATGCATACCGAAATCTCTACAGTAGTCAAATCATCCTGGATCTCGATCTCTGGTGCATCAATCACCCTCTGCTGTTCCTCATCGCACAAATGCTTCTTGAGCATTGAAATATAAAAGACATAGTGTACGTTCGACATCGATGCTAGAAATTCTAATCTATAGGAAATAGCTCTAATACGCTCAATAATCCTGAAGAGACCAACATATCTCGGGGTAAGCTTTCCCCGTCTACCAAATCGCTAAACTCTCTTTATCGCTAATACTTTTAATATAATTAAGTCTCTGACCTAGAACTCTAGTGGTCGTCGTCGCTGATCTGTATAACTCTTTTGCTGACTCTGTGCGACAAGAATGTGCTCTCTAATCAATGTCACCTTCTTTGTCATCTGCCTAATTAGCTTCGGGTCAAGCAATAGGCTATCCTCTGGCTCTGCCCAACATATAAGCAATCTGCAAGGCCTCCCGTACAATATTTCATACGGTGCCATCCCAATAGTAGCTTGATAACTATTATTATATACAATCTCAATCAATGGGATGTCGTCCTCCTAGCTACCCTGAAGATATATCATACATGCTCGCAGTATATCCTCTAACACCTAATTCACCCTCTCTGTCTGACCATCGGTCTGGGGGTCGAAAACACTACTAAATGATAACTAGCTATCAAAACATCCTGAAAACTTCTCTAGAAATAGGATGTGAAGACTGAGCCTTGATCTGACATGATCGTCTCTGGGACTCCATGTAATTAAACAATCTCTGGGATGAAAATCCTCGCATATGTATCCGTCGTATAAGTCATCCTCACATGTAAGAAATGCACCGACTTTGTCAACCGATCTACTATCACCCAAATAGAATCATTTTCTTTCTTTATTTTAGGCAACCCTATAATAAAATCCATGGAAATATCTGCCCACTTCCACTCGTGAATAGGTAAAGGTTGTAGGGTCCCTGCAGGTCTCTAATGTTATGTCTTAACTTACTGGCAGGTAAAACACTTAGCCACATAGTCTGCAATCTCTCTACGCATGCCACTCCACCAGAAATTCCTCTTTAGGTCATTATACATTTTTGTCATGCCTGGATACACTGTATACCTGCTACGATTCGCCTCATCTAATAGATCTCTCTTCAACTGTGGATTGTTCAGCATAACTAATCAACCCTTTATCTGAAGGCCTCCATCTGCTCCAATAGTCCAATCAGGCTTAGGTTCCTTAGAAATCTCTCCCTTACGGGTTTGAATCTAAGAGTACTCTAGCTGAGCTACAATCACTCTATCGCTCCTAGATGGATGTGCTGATAAAGCTCCTAAGAAAGCACTGCTCCCCCTAATCTCTGGCCTAAAATCATAGTGCCTGAGGTTATAAAGATCTCGATATAATGAACACCTCAAAGCTGCAAGCACGCGATGTCGCTTCCTGCTCAACACATCTGCTACCACGTTCGCCTTTCACGGATAGTACTATATAGCGAACTCGTAATCTTTAATAAACTCTACACATCGCCGCTACCTCTGGTTGAGTTCTTTCTGTGAGAAGAGATATTTTAAGCTCTGGTGATCTGTGAATAACTCAAACTACACTCCATACAAATAATACCACCATGTTTTCAGTGAAAAAACCGCTGCTGCTAGCTCCAAGTCGTGTGTGGGATAATTCTGCTCATGAGTTCTCAGCTACCTTGAAATATAGGCCACAACTCTCTGGGTCTGCATCACAACACCTCCTGGACCCGCTAACTATGCATCCGTGTAGACGAAAAATGTTTTATCACTACTTGGAATAACCATTTCTGACGTTGTATCCAATTTTGCCTTTAGAGTCTCAAAGGCTTCCTGGCACTCCGTGTCCCCAATCAAACTGTACACCATTATCCGTAAGGCATGTAAGTGGTGTTGTAATCTTCGAGAAGTCTTAAATGAACTTCCTATAATAGCCGGCCAAACCTAAAAAAAATTACGAATCTCTGTAACTATCTTCGATGGCTTCCAATCAAGTACTGCTTTCACTTTACCTGGATCCACTACAATGCCCTCCTTGCTGATAATATGGCCTAAAACCTGATCTCAGAACTGATGCTCCCGCAAAGTCTGCAATACCAAACGAAGATGCTGCTCGCGCTCTACCTCTAATCTCGAATAGATAAGGATGTCATCGATAAAACAACCACAAACTAATCCAAACATGGACGAAAAACCCGGTTCACCAAACGGGTGCATTGGTCAGCCCAAATAGCATGACAAGAAACTCAAAAGACCCATATCGAGTCAGAAAAGCGATTTTGGGAATATCCATTCTCTGCACTCACAACTGAAATTAATCAAAACGATGATCAATCTTTGAAAAATGCTACGCTCCCTGCAGCTAGTCGAACAAGTCATAAATCCTCATAGTGGATACCTGATCTGGGAGGTAACCTTGTTCAACTCATGATAATCTATACGTAATGACATGCTACCGTCCTTATTCTTCACGGAGAGGACCAGTGCTCCTATGAAAATGACTTTGACAAATAAAACCCTGAGTTAACAACTCATCTAGCTGAGTCTTTAGCTCCCTTATTGTTAGTGGAAAATTGTAGTAAAAAAATGAAGGAAAATTAATTTGTATTCCTTTGATCTCAATTACAATTCGATTTCCTGATTACAAAAGAGAAGAGAATGATCTGGATTCTCCCCTTTGTTTAAAACTAGGTTCTTCACGGTAGCGATGGAGTGCCTCCTTCGAATGCTCGCGTCGAATTTGCTCTCCGTTAACGATCCGAACATCTTGGTTCACTGGAATGATATCTCCTCCTCACGATTTGACGCTGTGGAGAACTTGCAAAGCAAGTTTTGGAACTCTGGACGAGTTGATAACTCTGAACGAGTTTGAAACTCTATGAAAGAGTTGATTTAACCGAAATCAGTTTATAAGCCAAGGATGAAAGCTCTCTGTTGTCGAACGTTGCTGAAGGATGAACGTCGATCTTCCCCTCACTGCCAAGCCAAAGATCTCCTCTTCGCTGCCGAGTCTAAGATCCAAAAAGTCAGCCCCAACTCAATTGAGTTTCCCACTATTTATAGGGGATTTAGGGGTGTAATCGCCCCCTTAAATCTCTCATTAATGAGGGTTTAATAGGGTGTAACTGCCCCCCATAAATCTCTCCATGATAGGGTAGTGATCCCTTCAAATCGTGGGGAGAAAACGATTCTTGAACTGTTCAAATCGTGCTTGAACGAGTCCAACGCTGAAAACAGCGCTCTGGGCCCAAACTCTGCGTTTTAGACCTGAAACGCAGAGTTGGGCTTGTTTTAGGCTGAAAACGTACAGGTCGCGCTGCGCAGAGATGAACTCTGCGTTTTGGACCTAGGACGCAGAGTTGGGTTTTGCATGAACTGTGCGTTTTTGGACCTAGGACGCAGAGTTGGGCTCCGCATGAATTATACGTTTTTCGACCTAGGATGCAGAGTTGGTTTCTGCATGAACTATGCGTTTTTGGACTTGGGACGTAGAGTTGGGCTCCGCATGAACTGTGCATTTTTGGACCTAGGATGCAGAGTTGGGCTCCGTATGAACTGTGCGTTTTTGGACCTGGGACGTAGAGTTGGACTCCGCATGAACTGTGTGTTTTTGGACCTGGGACGCAGAGTTGGGCTCCGCATGAACTGTGTGTTTTTGTCGTTGGACGTAGAGTTAAACTCTGCATTTTAAGTCCACGAACTCTGCATTTTGATTCTGTAATGCAGAGGCGAGCCTTAGGCGAGCTTGGCGGACTTCAGGCTAAGTCCAATGTTCAGACGAAGTCTAGTCTTGTAAACGGAGTTCAGAACATAACTTGCTGCGAAGAACAGGTCATAACTTTCAAACCGTAGGTCAAAATTGGACGAATTATATATGAAAATCGGCTATCTCGACGAGACGGAGCCGACCAAACCTACCCCATAGGGTTCGGTTTGCTCTGTTAGTTTTTTTAAATTCCTTACGGTTTGAGAGATATCCGCGTTTTGGTTTGAAGAGACCGTCGATTTGTAGTCTCTTTTGCTAGAGCGTTGCAAATATCATCATCTTGTAATCTTCATCTTAGCTCCTTAAAAATGTGAGAGTCGTTAGATTGTAACTCCCGATGTTAATTGTGAAGGCTGTTGATTAGAGCTTTCATCAGTTGTTGCGAAGGTCGTCAGATTGTATCCTTCATCGATCCACGTAAAAATCTTCAAATTCTAGTCTTCTGGAAGCCGTCAAATTGTAACTTCCATCATTGTAAGTTCGCGGTTGACTGGGACGAATTTTCGGAATACTTTGGCGTTATTAATAATGGCCTGCTACAATATTGAATACGTAGGCTTTGCCATTATTACAGGAATAGGCTACCCGGCAGCATGTGTTAGATGCAGACTTATCTCTAATTAGGGATCAAGATAAAGTCCCCCCATGTGTGTAAGGCATGGATTTTTGGTGCTATGATGTTTGAATACGTAGACTTTGTCGTTGTTTCTTCCTGCGTTACTTGAAACACTAAAAGAAAGTTGGAAGAGCCAGAGGTGTAGTATTAACTTGGCATGAATTTTCACTTAGAGTGAAATTCAGAAACTTTCTTTATTATCACTAGGATAATTCCAGAAAAATCTTTAATCCGCTGGGGATTTTATAATGAAATCTTGCTATTCTTGTTGAAAAAGGATTAACAAGTTCATGGGGGGTTAACTGTTAGAGGTGTGATGTTAACCTAACAGTATTTTATGGACCTATCGCTCTATTGAAGAGAGTCGATAAGTTAATTTAGTCGTCAGAGGTTTGATGTTAACTTGACGGGTTTGTGGACCTATCGCTCTATTGAAGAGAGTCGATAGGTTAATTTGGTCGTCAGAGGTGTGATGTTAACTTGACGGATTTGTGGACCTATCGCTCTATTGAAGAGAGTCGATAAGTTGATTGTCAGAGGTTTGGTGTTAACATGGCAGGAATTTGTTGCGATCAGGGCAACCTTATGGACTTATCATCCTATTGAAGAGAGACAATAAGTTAATTATCAGAGGTTTGGTATTAACGTGATAGGATTTGTGTTGCGATTGGAGCAACTTTGTGGACTTATTATCCTATTGAAGAGGATTGATAAGTGAATTTGTCAGAGGTGTGATATTAACGTGACAGGATTTTTGTGGACCTATGGCTCCATTGAAGAGAGACGATAAGTTAATTGTCAGAGGTTTAGTGTTAACATGACAAGAAAATGTTGCGATCGGGGCAACTTTGTGGACTTATCATCCTATTGATGGGGATTGATAAGTGGGTTGTCAGATGTGTGATATTAACGTGATAGGAGGATGTGTACTTGTGACTTGCATAAGATTTTGGGAATTAGCGTCTCGCTGGGGAGAATTGCTAAGTGAGTTTATCACCAGAAGCGATGAGTTTTGATACTTGTGATTTGAATAAGATTTTGAAGACTTAGTGTCTTGCTGGGGAAGATTGCGATTTGAGTAATTTTGAGGACCTATCATCCTATTAATAAGGATTGATAAGTTGATTGTCAGAGGTGTATTATTAACATGACAAATTAGGAGTGATACAAACTAAATTCATACTCCATGGGGGTGATGATCGTCAGAAGTATAATGTTAACTCGACGATGTGAAAGATTCGTTACTCTTAATCCAGTGGATTCCAAGTAACCAACCCCCAGTCTTGAACAAGTGCATGGGAGAAAAATGATAGACATGACACATCGTCTAGTGGGGCACTATCCATGAAGTCGGAATAGAGGCACATCACTTGGTAGGCCATTATCTGATGAGTTTGACTATCAGAGGTAACTGTTAACGTGATAGTTTTGGTGGACCCGCCATCCTATTAAAGAAGATTGACAAGTTAATAGACTATCAGAGGTAATCATTAACGTGATAGTTTTTTGGACCTGCCATCCTATTGAAGAAGATTGGCAAGTTGATGGACTATCAGAGATGTATTATTAACTTGATAGTTTTGAAGGATTTCGTGGTTGACAGAGGTATTTTATTGAACGTGACAACTCAGAAATTTATTATTCATAATCCAATGAAGTACAAATAAACTAACCCCTAGTCTTGAACAAGTGCAAGGGGGAAAAGGGATAGACATGGCACATCGCCTAGTGGGCTGCTATCTAACGAGTTTGACTATCAGAGGTAATTGTTAACATGATAGTTATTGGATCAGCCATCCTACTGAAAAGGATTGACTTTAGGGGCTATAGTATCTTCCCTTTCTGATTGAGAAGATTGTGCTTGGTCCGATTGCTCAGGTTGATCCTGCCTACTTCGTTCTTCAGCTTTAACCCTGACAATGATTTTTTGAGCCTGTTCGCCTTGAGAGATTAGTTGTCTCTAGGAACGGCATTCTACAACTCCTATTCGAGCTAGGAGGTTGGTTTGCAAGTTGTGTCGACAGGTCTCTACCAGTGTAGACTGTGTTATACCTGTCGGACATCGCAGAGCCATGTTTTGAAACCTTTTAACGAAGGCTTTGACGGACTCCCTCTTCTTCTGCTTAGTGGCGAGAAGGGTATGGATGGAGACTTTTGTATCCTCTTCAAATAATCTCGACAGGAAGAGCCTCTCTAGATCCGTCCACTTTTGAATACATCCCGTAGGCAATTTCCTGAACCATTCAAAGGAAACTCCTTTGAGGGTGCCAATGAACAATCGAGTCAGTATGGCGTCATTTGATATCACATTCCCAGTCTGTGACTTGAAATGATAGATATGTTGGTTCGATGATCCCGTACCGTTAAAAGTTTGTAGCGTCGGGACCTCGAATTTTGGAGGATAAGGGGCTGCATCCCATTCGGCAAGATAAGGCCTGACAACTCCCTTGTCTTGGAGCTCGCTTTTGTTAGCAATGGCATTAAGACGGGCTTCCAATTCTTCCATTTTAGCAGACTGGAGATTATGCTCATTCTTAATCTCTCTTCCTTCATCAGAGGAAGATTCCAGGTTGTGGGCTTCTTGGTCAGAAGCCGTGTCATCAACCACTTTTCCCTTCCCTTTGCTTGTGTAAGGTCGGGATGAAGACATTTTTCCTCTACGGGAGGATTCTTGCCTAGGTGGCGAATCTGTCTTCTGAGATTTGGTCTTGTCTGTGACGATTTGATTCATCAGGGCCAAGAGTTCATTGATGGCCTCCTGCTGAGATTTGATCATGGCCTCCTGCTCATCAAGTCTCTTCGCGAGATCTTCATGGTTTCCCATCATATAAGCAGAGCTCTCATGTTCAACAAAGGAACTTAATGATTGAGACTACGCAATGGCTGAGTGTTCATCCTCGGAATTAGTTCCTTTGGCTAAACTCCGATAGTTGACAGGGGGAATGGTTCATGTTCGCGTCCGAGCGCGTTGGTAGACTCCTTCAAACTCGTTAGCGATTTCTCTGACGGTCGGTGAACGACTTGTCTCAGAGTCATCGGAGCTAGGACCTGAGGCTTTCCCTCTGCCGATCACATTGATAGTGACCCTAGGATATTCGGTCTCTGGAGACTTCTTCCTGTGAGAACGTCATTGTTGATTGGGCAAAGCAACGTTCGTAAATTGGTCGAATACAAACAGTTTGGCCGCATATGAGCAGTATTGACATCCTGAGAGGACCGTAGGAATCAGTTGTTCACATTGGAATGAACGAATAACTTGTTGCATTGGTCTTTCTCTTAAAAGTAACTCCCTTAAGTCAGATCCCTGGGGAGATTTTCTCACATAATGTGAGGTTAGAGATGGAACCCCCTGCCTCTTAGTAGGCGGGACTGGTTCTTTTTTAACATGGATCTTGAATCCACGTTGATCTTTTGAACACGATGAATCGCATTGTGTTCTGAAGAAGGAACACGAGGGTCGTGTTCTATTTTACCAACGCTAGACCGAAGTCTGCGTTTTGTTGATGAAACGCATCTTTGTCGGTTGTGTTTTTGTTGGTTAACGTAGTTCGTAAGTCTGCGTTTTGGATCTTGAACGCACTCCTAAGAGTTGCGTTTTGGTTCTGAAACGCACTCCTGAGAGTTGCGTTCAGTTTGTGGAACGCGGCCCTAAATGCTGTGTTTTAATTCTGGGACGCACTCTTGAGAGTTGCGTTCTGCCAGATCAACGTAGTTTTGAGGTCTGCATTTTGATGTTGAAACGCACCTCTGAAGGCTGCATTTTGATTGCACAACACGCCACTGAGGGGTGCGTTTAGCATAAACTGAGCCCACTCCTTCGGAGGAGGGGCTGCTCGAGTAATCTCGGCTAAAGGAGAGGGCTTCCTTTGGCATAGGAGCAACAATTTGAGCTTTAGTCTCTTTGGAGACTTTGTGGATCTTGCGCATAGCCTTGGGGCTAAGGGATCCGGAGTAGATGGACTCCTCAAACTTGGCTTGATCAAACTCTACCACGAGAGTTTCGACAGTTGTTCCAGTGAGATAAACATCGGATTACGCCACCACTTCTTCGTCAGAGAAGCTCGTCCCCAGCAGAGTCGCCATCTTTTGTTGGTGGAAAATTTGTAGTAAAAAGAAATGAAGGAAAATTGATTTGTATTCCTTTGATCTCAATTACAATTCGATTTCCTGATTACAAAAGAGAAGAAAATGATCTGGATTCTCCCCTTTGTTTAAAACTAGGTTCTTCACGGTAGCGATGGAGTGCCTCTTTCGAATGCTCATGTCGAATTTGCTCTCCGTTGACGATCCGAACGTCTTGGTTCACTGGAATGATATCTCCTCCTTACGATTTGATACTGTGGAGAACTTGCAAAGCAAGTTTTGGAACTCTGGACGAGTTGATAACTCTGAACGAGTTTGAAACTCTATGAAAGAGTTAATTTAACCGAAATCGGTTTATAAGTCAAGGATGAAAGCTCTCTGTTGTCGAACGTTGCTGAAGGATGAACGTCGATCTTCCCCTCACTGCCAAGGAGAAGATCTCCTCTTCGCTGCCGAGTCTAAGATCCAAAAAGCCAGTCCCAACTCAATTGAGTTTCCTACTATTTATAGGGGATTTAGGGGTATAACCGCCCCCTTAAATCTCTCATTAATGAGGTTTAATAGGGTGTAACTGCCCCCCATAAATCTCTCCATGATAGGGTAGTGATCCCCTCAAATCGTGGGGAGAAAACGGTTCTGGAACCGTTCAAATCGTGCTTGAACGACTCCAACGTTGAAAAACAACGTTTTGGGCCCGAACTCTGCATTTTAGACCTGAAACGTAGAGTTGGGCCTGTTTTAGGCTGAAAACGCACAAGTCGCGCTGCGCAGAGATGAACTCTGCGTTTTGGACCTGGGACGCAGAGTTGAGTTCTGCATGAACTATGCGTTTTTGGACCTGGGACGCAGAGTTGGGCTCCGCATGAACTGTGCGTTTTTGGACCTGGGACATAGAGTTGGGTTCTGTATGAACTGTGCGTTTTTAGATCTGGGACGCTAAGTTGGGCTCCGCATGAACTGTGTGTTTTTGGACCTAGGATACAGAGTTGGGCTCCGCATGAACTGTGCGTTTTTTGACCTGGGACGTAGAGTTGGGCTCCACATGAACTGTGCGTTTTTGGACCTGGGACGCAGAGTTGGGCTCCACATGAACTGTGCGTTTTTGTCGTTGGACGCAGAGTTGAACTCTGCGTTTTAAGTCCACAAACTCTGCGTTTTGATTCTATAATGCAGAGGCGAGCCTTAGGCGGGCTTGGCGGACTTCAGGCTAAGTCCAATGTTCAGACGAAGTCCAGTCTTACAGACGGACTTCAGAACATAACTTGCTACGAAGAACAGGTCATAACTTTCAAACCGTAAGTCAGAATTGGACGAATTATATATAAAAATCGGCTATCTCGACGAGACGAAGCCGACCAAACCTACCCCATAGGGTTCGGTTTACTCCGTTAGTTTTGCCAAATTCCTTACGGTTTGAGAGGTATATGCGTTTTGGTTTGAAGAGACCGTCGATTTGTAGTCTCTTTTGCTAGAGCATTGCAAAGATCGTCATCTTATAATCTTCATCTTGGCTCCTTAAAAATATGAGAGTCGTCAGATTGTAACTCTCGATGTTAATTGTGAAGGCTGTTGATTAGAGCTTTCATCAGTTATTACGAAGGTCGTCAGATTGTATCCTTCATCGATCTACGTGAAAGTCTTCAAATTATAGTCTTCTGGAAGCCGTCAAATTATAACTTTCATCATTGGTGTTTGATGGGAATCAGCTATCTGTAGTGATTTTTAGACAGCCTACACTCATCTCAGCGGGTGCCATACAATAGGGTGCTCGAAATATTGGTACAATGCCTGCTACAACTCGATGTAGGAAAACAACATCTCTTACTGGAAGAAATCTTAGTATGTCCTAAAAAACATCCTAATACTCTGAGATGACTCCGGTTTTGCTCAAAACTGCACCTCAATCCCGTATCATAACCTCCTTGATGTATGCTAGAAATGACTATGCATTCTGGTTACCCTATGAGGTTGCTACTATCTATACAAACCCATCGAATGCTCACAAGCTAACTATCTCTACGAAACAGTCTATACTAATGTGGTAGGATTATAACTAATTCATACCAAGAATAACATCAAATTTGGACATTCGTAGGATGATCAAATCAACCACGGACTCATCTAAACTAATGACATATTTCCTATAGGTACTCTCTAAGAGAGACATCTCTCCCAAAGGAGTGGAAACTGTTAATAGAACACCTAAAGGCTGTGCTACAAGCTGAAGTCTAATCATAACATCATGATAGATAAAAGACTGTTAAGTTTCTGAATCAACAAGATTCGAGCTGGATAGGAAATCACTAAGAAAGCTCTGCTCACACCATGATCACGATGTATGATTGCATAAACCTTATCGGTGGCTGACGATTGCTACTCTGATGGCGGTGGAACATATGAGACTGCCTGTCCCTCAGAAATCTCTTGGATGATATGAATCTAACCTATTGGACCCTTAATCCTCGAGACGCCTGGAGGTGCCTCAAAACCTCTCCAGCTGGCCGTAACCGTGGCTTTGAGACTGCTAACTCTGACCTCTATCATGCTGGCCTCCTGCTGGTGTACTACGACAATCCTTCACTCTATGTCTGATCTTGCTATAATTGTAACATGTACGTCGTTGTGCTCTCTTCTTATACTATCCTTGTTGCTAGCGGTAAAAATCCTTACCCCACTGCTGGGGCTCTCTAAATTCCACAATAGGTCTCTTTCCCTTATCATTGTCATGCTGGTCATGATTCCATAATTAACTATATGCATATCTCCCTGCTTTAACTAGCTTTACTGCTTGTTAAAGAAGTAAATAAAAATTTCCCAAATAAGTGGTATTCACTGCTCTGGTGAAAATCTAAAGTCGGTGCCATCCTCTGGTGCTATCCTCTGGTGATATCCTCTTTGCTGAAAACATCTAACTCTACTTTAGTCTGAGTCGACGTTAAGAAATCTTCACATATTTCTTTTATTTATATGCTACACATAAATCCGGTGTGCCCTAAAACTATGATGTTCTCAGTGTCTGATATCTTTTTTATTCTTATAGAGCCAAGCCTCCTGCTCTGGGGCTCTATCAATAGCTGGTTGTGGTGATGATGAAACCATAGGTATTGTTTCTTTAATAGGCACGACTGATATAACTGATGGTGCAACTCCAGAAATGTAATGTGGCTCGTTAATCACTCCTCGAATGTTTCTAGTCTCTGCTTCTATAATCGTCGTTACCAAGTCGATCAGATACTATGGAGCCTGCGATGGCTCGGGCTCTACTTACCCAACTCTCTACGTAAGAGTTTTATCTTGATCGCATCCTCGTCCCAACATTTATAATATCAAGAGGAGAGCTTAATAGACACAGTAAAAGAGGTCGCAAATATATATATAACATAACGTATCATATAGTATTCACATAAATGCTTTCTAATCAAAGTAAGGTAGTTATAAAAAAATTCATAAATTTTTGAGATATATGTATTATGTCCTCACTCATTTTAGGAATCCCTAGCAGACTTTATATATGAATCCTAGGAAACTCTATCCTAGCTCCATGACTCGACAAAGGATGATCATAAGGATACTAAAACTAGAGCTCTAATACCAACTGTGACGCCCCCGGTTTCACATAAGGCTACAGTCTAAGATGAAACTAAGGATGTCAAACCTGCCATGCACCTATACTGTGTAATGACATGTTTCACCATCATAGAAATATCCCTCTAGTGGAAATAAATAAGACAGTATAGGTACAAGAAGATATAAAAGAGATGAAGATAAGAAATAGAACATAGAAATATTTGATAAATCTCCAAATAATCAAGTCTCAACAGATATAAAAGAAAATATGTCCAACAATCAGAAATAAATGATCCAAAATTACAACTACAAGAGTCTACTGAAAAGTACATAGGCTCTCTCAGCTCTCAAAATGTAATACAAATCTAAACATCAACTAGAAATATAAATTGAATATTTGTGAAGCAGAACTACTAAACATATATGATAGCGACTATGCTAAAAATCTATCAACCTGCGGCTTTCCGAAATTCTGCTCCGCTACCTGAAAAGAAGTAAAAACAACAGTGTCAAAGCGCTAGCAAGATCATCTCCATACACCCCCAGGGGAAGGGCTACTAGGTATTGTAGGAATCTAAAAAATGCTGATGGATATCCAAATACAACTCAAGACAAAGAGGAGATCATCTAAAGATCAAAAGAACACAAGAAATAGTGTTGACTGTTTCGCACACGAGACAGTGCTGACTGTCTCGCACTCGAGATAGTGTTGACTGTCTCGCATGCGAGACAGTATTGACTGTCTCGCACACGAGACAGCGATGACTGTCTCGCATATGAGACAGTGTTGACTGTCTCGCGTGCACAAGTCAGAAACCGCTGAAGCAAATGCAAACACATGGCTATTAACTGTCAAAGAACGTGGAAGACGTTGTGGACAAGAATCACTTTAATATCTGTCAAAATAATAGATTTAGAACATGGGAAGGCAGTTATAGAGAAATGGCTGGGCAGTTTAGGCTTTCTGAGACAGTCACGGCTGTCTCGAAAGCCGAGACAGTCACAACTATCTCGGTCGTCGAGACAGTCACAACTGTCTCGCAGGCAAAAGCCCCCCCATGGCACGTTATTTTCAGTTAAACTTTTCCAGGGGCTATAAATACCCCCTAGGAGCATCACCAAGCGCATCTGAGCACAGAGAGCAGATAGAACAGAAAACTTGAGCTTTTGGCGATTCCTTAAGATCTAAGCTTTGACTTGATCTTGAGAAGAGTGTTCATCTTACTTCGATAAGATATTCACTGATTTCATTCTTGCTTTTAAACGAAGGAAGAATCCCCAAAGCCTTCATAATTTAATTAAAATCTGTTAATCGGTAGTCCACGAGCCAACGCACTCCCGCCACAGGCAAAGTCCCTACGAAAGCAGAAGTCGAATCAAGATTGTGATCGATGAAAAGATCAAATATGAGTTCGATCGGGAAAAATTTGAGGAGTATCTGTCATCCTTACCCTCAAAATCTTCCTCGCCTCGTAAGTGCAGGAAGATTTCGTCTTCCATGAAGGTTTTCCAGTCTTCAACTCCGATGAAGACCACATGTGAATACTCTTGCCCGGTCGTTGCTAAGGATTCTTCTTGTAACATATATGTTCCAAATGACCCTTCCCCAGTTAAGGAGTCATTGAATCATAACTTATCAGTACTGACAAAGAGGGCTCATCAAAGATAACGTCAGTATCGTACTCGTCAATTGGCTAAGGCCTTAGAACAAAGCGACGGGGTTCACTACTATGCAGACCTAGAGTCAAGGAAGCATAAAATGGTCTAGTTGCCTCAGTGACAAACTAATCACATTTCTGCACAACTCACGATGGAGGAATGGACTCTTGTCAAGAGGGCTCGTTCGACCTTCAAAGAACGTATAAAGAATCGTCGGGAGAATGCCGCTCACGCCCGTGCCCGCTCACGCCCGTGCCCTTCGTCAATAGACGTAAGAAGGAAAGAAAGAAATGGTGTCTAAAGAGCCACCGAATAACCATAAAGTTTGGATCCCGAAGTCTGAACTTTCACAAAAATCAGGTCACCGGGATAAATCCTTCATCTGAGAAACTTGCAACTGTCTCGGACAAAGGAGCTTTACCCGAGACAGTGATAGTTGTTTTGGCCAAAGAAAAACTTCTAAGACGTCTCTTTCGATGACACCAACATCCATTCCGGGTCCGTCTACCGCATCAACTTCTGCTATGTCACCAGTGAAGCCCTAGGTCAGTTCGGACCTATCAAAATTCAAAATTACGATGGCAGATCACCTCAGTTTATCATCTGATGATCGAGGCAAAGCTCCGGTTAAAGAACGCTTAGGTCCGGTGAATGAGCCTCAAGTGAATCCTCATACTGGGGATTGTAAATATCCTCTAATCAGAACAAAACAAACCCAAAATAAGAAAATACTAATTCACTCTCGTTTAGGGTCTGTGAAGACCCCACATCCGCAAAGGGGTGGATTTAAATATTCAATCTTGGATCGCTCAGAGGTGATGACAAGTCGTCCTGTGCATGTCAACAAGGTTCAAAAATAGAAGATAGGTTGCTCGAATCATGGTAATGATGAGCTATACTATCAAACTAACAAGTCACAAAAAAGAGTTGCTCAAGAAACAGATTCTTATTGTGCATGCGAGAGACTCATCAAGGCGGTATTATCGGAATGCAGTTGTTCCAAAGCTGAACCGTCAAGAATTTCCGTATTTCAAAGACTTTCCACTGAGACGTCAAAGCCTAAAATGAGACGTTTCAACAAAAAGAAGCCCGCTACTCAAAAAGATGAGCTCCCAGGGGTCACTATCAATATGACCGACAGAAAAAAGCGACATTCAGTCAACCTTGACCCTGATTTCTCTCCAGGAGGGAGAGTTAAGCAGTGTCTCTCTCAAAGAATGTCACAGCTACAATGAAGAGCTAATCGACGCCGAGAGTATAGGAAAATGCATGAGTGGTTATCTTTAGACGAGGAACTATCAGATACTTATTCTGCAGTTGCCTCGAATGATACAGTATCCAGTGTTGGACAAGCCAGTGAATCACTTGTGATTACACCGGATCAATTAGCCTAGATATTGCAGGAAGCATTGGCTAAACAACATGAAGAAATCAGAGCTAAAATCAAGACTGAGATGGAATTGACAATGCAGCAGATGAGGGATTTACAAGCGCAACAACATCAACAACAGCCAGAATCAAGTCAAAAGGCTGAATCTAGCCGGCATGATACTATACATGTGCGTATAACTGAGGTTGATAGTGACCCTGAGATGGATGAAACCATGTTTGCTGATCCTCCTCCTAATAAAGACAATTCGGAGAGCAGCCCGGGTAAGTCGTCTACTCAACCTTCTCAAATTTATTTGAAGAAGAATATGGAGGAAGACAAGAAGATGCAAGATCTTGATAACAAAGTTAATGCTCTGATGACAGCTCAGGAAGTGAAGAAAACAGGCATCCCGTATCCGTACTCGAGAGAATTGGACTTGATTCCTTATCCCCTGAAATTTAGTCTAATTAATTTTACTCCTTTTGATGGTAGCGGTTCACCCACTCAACACTTGATCTATTTCAAGTCTCATCTTGACGCAATATCCGTAAATGATGCTCTGATGGCCCGATCATTCGTAGGAACCCTTCGTGGGCCTGCCTTCGATTGGTACCGATGTCTTAAGCCTGGGAGTATCAATAGCTAGGAGGATATGGAAGGATTGTTTCTTACCAATGTCTTCGACGATGATACTGAGGTCTCTATTGGTACTTTGTTGGACGAGAAGCAGAAAGATGGGGACTCGGTTGATGTTTTCGTCAAGCGGTTCCGGAACAAAATAGTGAACTGCCGAGATCCACTCACTGAGGAGTTCATCCTTCAAATATGTCATAACAACTTGTCATTAGATGTTCTAGAAGTCGTAGGGGTTGTGCCTTCTAAAACATGGAAAGAATTGAAGGTGATGGGCGAACAAGCCGAAAGATTCCTCAAGAGGAAGAAGCTAGAGAGAGGTTAACTACCAGCCAACTCTCAAAAGCAGAATTTTAATTCTCGAGGTAGGGGAAAGGGACCTGTGACTACTGTTGATGCTCACCAAAGGTCACAACAATCGCCCCAGCAACAACCGCAACAATTATCCTTCCAGCTGGCATAACATCAGAATCAGCAGCCTACGAGATAGCCCAAGACTTCAGAACCCAGGTTCCTGGAAGAATACTCTTTCAAGGATGATGAAGTACTGGTCATCTTTAAATATCTTTTGGACAATAACAAGATCAAACTTCTACCGGTCACGAATCAGGAAGAGGCCAAGAAGACGAATGACCCGAAATATTGTGCCTATCACAGAAGGGTCCATCATCCTACCAAGGCGTGTTATGTCCTAAAAGACAAAATACAAACCTTGATCGATGTGGGTGTTGTCACTGTAAAGACAAAGGAGAAGAAAGTGGGTGCGAATGTAGTATCTATTAGCTTCGGTTTAATTCCTTTATCCTGGTTTCAACCCGAACCTGTATCAAAGGTTAAAATGTAAATCGTCAATGATGACCCTCATGGATAGCGCCAAAAGGGACTTGTGGCATATACGGCCCCAAATGGTGAAATCCTTTGGGTTCATCCTGATTTGCTTGAAGATGAACAGTGGACGACATCCATGTCTAAGAAGAAATTTAAGGGCAAAGGAAAAGAGAAATCCTATTTCGGAACCTCAGCAATTCCTAAAGAAAATAATGAAGAAATCCTAGCTCTACCGCTTTCTGAGGAGGAGCAAGAATCTTCCGCTACTAGGAGTGGAAATGAATACTGCTTTAATTACCCAAGCGCATCTGAGCAACTAGCTGAGCAGGGGGTAGTAAAAGCCGCACCTTCTAAAACCTTGACAGAGCTGCGGGTAGTTACAACTCCGCCCGTAGCAACCAAAAAATCTCAAAAGGCAGCTAAACAAAAAGAGAAAGAACCCCAACATAAGGAAGTTCAAATTCCGAAGCAGTCTCATTTCAATTGGCCGATTGGAAGAGATAAACCGGAAAGTTTGAACGCTCCATATCGTTTCGACGTCATGACTCAGTTAGCTAATATCCCAGCAAGGATTACACTGTACGAGTTATTGCGCCTTTCAAAAGATACCAGAGAAGTTTTACAAGAAGCATTGGCTGATTCTGAGATATTTCTCACTCAGAATAAGCCAGCCCCTGAAGAGCCAGAATCATCAGTTCAACACTGTAATCTGGCAGCCACAAAATTTCCTTGCATTACTTTTACCAAAGAGGATATGTAAGTGAAGAACTCGAAGCATGATAGGCCTTTATATTTTATCGGATATATTGGCTCAAGTGTTGTTAACCGGATCCAAGGTTATCCGGGTTCCGATGTTAGCATCATGCCACTTCGATTGATGTACCACCTTGGGATTCCCACTAACAAGCTAGCATCCACAGGAACCATTATTTACGGATTCAATACTAGTGGGTCTAGGCCATAGGGAAAAATCTGCGTGAAGTGTTAACTCGGAGACTTGAAGTCAGTAGTCACTTGTTATGTGATTGATACAGAGACTTCTTATAATTTGCTGCTGGGTCACCCTTGGATCCATAGTAATGTTATAGTTCCCTCTACTCTCCATCAGTGTCTGAAATATGTAGACACTAACAATGAAGTCAAGACGGTGGTCGTGGATAAGCAGCCATTTAAGGGATTAGAAAATTACTTTACTGATTCCCTTCTTTATGGTGTCGAATCTGATACTGAACCATCGGCCCATGGTACGGACAGCGGAGAAGAAGCTGATACTAAAGGTGGGCTCAATTATAGTGAAGGTCTTGTGTTAAATAACATTAAACCTTTTGTAATCGATCTCGACGATGGCGAATCGTCGCATGAAAGTTGTAACTGGCAACTTGCCGATGAAATAATAAATGAGGATTTAGAGTACTCACATTGTCTTGATAATATAATGCAAAAATTGTTTGACAACCCTGATTTACACATGCCACTTTGTTCGTCTTGTACGATGATGAAATACATCCAAGATTCATTCGGAACGACTATAATCCTACCTGCGAAGACAGGAGGTGAAAAAGAAATAATCTTCGAAAGAGGGGAGTCATCCCCAACCCCCGACCTCTTCTTGGACACCAATTCAGATGATGAAGAACCTGGACGGCATTTTTCTAGATATAGTTCACAAGCAAGCGACTACATGAGGAAACAAGGATATGACCTTACGCGCGGTGAAGGTCTACGTTTTGGTCAAGGTGCCAGGGTTCCACCCCGTCCTACCTATGTACCGAAAGGAAGACCTAATAATTACTACAGCCATAGAAGATGTCTGGGTTATGTTTCATCATCTGATGATGAATATTGCTGGCAAATTATCAACCAGTTAATAAATAAAAATGGGTATTCATCTGATTCTTCAAGTTGGGATTCTAACACTAGCATCGGAGAAATGTTCAAAGGGTTAATGTCGAACATGACCACAGTTGATTCTTCTACTATTGAAGAAGATGATTAATTGCCCACTTGGGAAGATCTCTGGATACATTACATGAATATTCAATATGGCAATCGATTCGAACAAAGAGAACCTCCTACTGAAGATAGAGTAGTCCAGATTAATATGGATGACAAAATCAATCCGAAACCTATATTTATTAGCGACAATCTTTCGTCGGATGAGAAAGAGGAACTAATCGCCCTCATTAGAGAGTATATCGACATTTTTGCTTGGAATTACGAAGATATGCCGGGACTTGATCCAAATGTGATGATGCACAGCCTTAACATTAAACTGGATGTCAAACCTGTCAAACAACAACAAAGACGGTTTCGTCCGCAAATTATGGAGGCAATAGAAGCTGAAGTCAAGAAATTAATTGATTCAGGCTTCGTCAGAGAAGAACAACATCCTGATTGGTTGGCCAATATCGTTCCAGTACTTTAAAAAAAAGAAAAATCAGAATCTGTATCCACTTCAGAGATCTGAATACCGCTTGTCCTAAAGACGACTTCCCTCTACCAATTACAGATGTCATTATTGACAACACTTGCGGATTCAAGAGAATGTCATTGAGGGATGGATTTTCTAGATATAATCAAATCAAGATGCACCCGGACGATGAAAAGAATACTGCATTCAGAACACCCCTTGGTGTCTTCTGTTATACTGTTATGCCTTTTGGTTTGAAGAACGCCGGTGCTACATACTAACGAGCGATGATGAAAATCTTTCAAGAACACCTTCGGAAGATCGTCGAATGCTATGTTGTTGATTTGGTTATTAAAAGCCGCGATAAGAACAACCACATTAACGATCTGAAGACGATGTTCGATCTTATGAGGAGTCATCAGTTGAAGATGAACCCGACTAAGTCCTTCCTTGGAATGTCCAGCGATAAATTTCTTGGATTCGTCGTCACTACAAAAGGTATTCATATCGATCCTGATAAAGTGAAGGCGATACATGAATTGTAACCCCCGAGAAATCTTAAAGAACTCAGAGGGCTGCAAGGTCGATTGGCGTATATCCGTCGGTTCATATCGAACCTTTCCAGAAAATGTCAGTCGTTCTCTAAACTCACAAAGAAAGGCTTGTCATTCATCTTGGATGAAGCCTGTCAAAAAGCATTCGAGGATATCAAAATATATCTAGCGAATCCGCTTATTCTCGTTGCACTGAAATCGGGCAGACCATTTTTAATTTATGTCAAAGCGACGAGCATTCGTTAAGTGCATTGCTTGCAATAGACGACGATAACGGTCACGAGCAAGCTGTGTATTATCTAAGTCGTACACTGGTAGGAGCTGAGTCTCACTATCCGATGATCGAGAAAGAATGCCTCACCTTGGTATTCACGATCTAAAAAATGCGACATTATTTAGTTGGACAGACAATTTATGTCATTTCCAACGTAAACCCGATTCGAGTATTCATGACCTAACCGACCTCTATGAATTGGCGTTTAGCCAGGTGGGCTTTACTCTTATCCTAATATGATTTGTACTCTAAACAACAAAAATTAGTTAAGGGACAAGTGATTTGTGCTCTTTTGGCGGTAAACCCTACGAAAGATACAGCTAAATTGTACGATGATCTGCCAGATAAAACTCACAAAGTTAACACCACATCACATCAACAAGTGTAGCAATTATACTTTGATGGAGCTTCCCGAGCAACCAACGTAGCAAACGCACCCGGATGTTCTAAAATTTCTTCAGGAGTGGGAGTCGTTTTAGTTTCCCCGGAAAAACACGTATTGCTCAGAGCGTACTCGTTGACCGAATCATGTTCTAATAATGTGGCAGAATATAATGCATTAATAATTAGACTTAATTTTGCTAAAGAGCTGGGGGGTCGAATACCTTGAAGCTTTTGGTGATTCTCAACTGGTAGTCAATCAAATACGAGGAGAGTATGAGGTCAGAAATCAAGATTTGATTCCATACCACCAGGCAGCCATTGAGATGGTGAGTTCGTTTGAAGAATTTTTCACCATTCCACATCTCCAAAACGCATATGCAGATGCATTAGTGGCATTGTCGGTATCTTTGGCACAGCCTCCTGAGACAGAACAATTAATTACAGTGAGAAATCACCAGCTTATTATGCCGATCTATACTTCAATTGTCAAAGAATCACATTCAACGAGAGTTGAACCCGAAGTTCGAGATTGGCGTTTTCTTATCATCGATTATATCCTCCATGGCATTTTACCTAAAGATGTAAAAGAAAGGGATTCGATTCGGAGAAGAGCACCGAGATTCTACTACAACGCTACGACACAAATATTGTATCGACGTTCGTATGATGGTCTATTACTCTGTTGTCTATCTAGTAGAGAGGCGGAAGAGGCACTCAAGGAAGCGCACGATGGAACATGCGGTGCACATCAACCTGGTCCCAAACTCTGTGACCGACTTAGGAGAACAGGATATTACTGGCCAACCATGGTCAAGGACGCAGTTGATTACGCCCGATGGTGTCATGCGTGTCAAGTACATACAAATTATATGCACCAGCCTCCGGAGTATTTGCACTCATCAGCAACATCATGGCCATTCGAAACATGGGAAATGGACATTGTAGGTCCTATTTTCCCGCATTCAGTCAAAGGTGACCGTTTCATTCTGGTGATCACCGATTACTTCTCAAAATAGGCCGAAGCAGTCCCACTTAAAGAAGTAAAGACGAGCGATGTTATCAAATTTATTAAACATCATATCATATATCGATATGGTGTCCTGAGATGAATAGTATATGACAACGGCCCTCAATTCGTCAGCAACGCATTTATCAAGTTCTACTGTAAATTTGAAATTCAAGATGTTTCATCAACTTCTTATAATCCCACAGCTAATGGATTGGCTAAAGCTTTCAATAAGACGATTATCAAGATTTTAGCAAAACTTGTAAAAGTCAATAAGCGAGACTGGGACAAAAAACTTGGTGAAGCTCTGTGGGCTTATCGTACTACTATCCGTACACCAACTGGAACAACGCCATATTCTTTAGTATATGGGTGTGAAACTATCCTCCCTTTAGAAATACAAATTCCTTCTCTCCACATCGCTCTCGCAACGAGAATGACGACGGAAGAAAAATATCAAAAATGCCTTGAAGAATTAGAGATGTTAGATGAGAAGCGCTTGGAAGCTCAACAACAAATTGAGTTCTATCAGGCTAGAATTTCTCAGGCTTTTGATAAAAAAGTCCGACAACGAAGTTTTAAGGAAGAAGACCTGGTTCTTGCCGTTCGGAGACCCATGATTCTCAATTCCAAGAAGAAAGGAAAATTCCAACCCAAATGGGAAGGATCGTTTATAATAGAAACAGTCTATTCAAACAGTGCATATCGTTTGATCACTCAAGATGGCAATAAACTTATGATGCCGATAAATAGGAAGTTCCTAAAGAAGTACTATCCTTAGTGTGTTCAGGATAACCTATTTAAAACGGAAAGTTCCTAGAGAATCCTGTATAGGATATTTTTAGGATAACCCGAGATCAGTCGATTGTTTTATGATAGAAACTGATCATTTGAATAATTCGTCTTAATTGTTATGAAAATGATCAAGACTCCCTCACGGTGGTTATCTAATTATTTCCAAAAATGATTAAGAACCTCACGCTGTGACTTTCCAAGCATTTTGTGAGATGAAATTCAACGATAAACAAAAAAACAATTGATCTTTCCTCACAAAATCCCCACATTGCAATTGCGGGGGGGGCTTGATGATTCACAACCTCGCATCATAAAATCCCTCACCGATCGGATTAATGGACAGTGGGTCCACCAAAATCCGTCATGAATTAAAATCCTTCAAACCCCCATTGTATCTAATTTTTAACACCCAATGTTGAAATTATGATACAGTATTAAAAAATTCAATTTACTAATCCATATTAATCATCGAATCCTTTCATGCTAAATCCTTTTGTTTGATAGCAAAAAAAAATCCCACCGAGTGATATGTACAAGTCGACATTCCCATCGTTACTTGTACCCCACTCTAATTTTTTATTTGGTCATTTCTTCCTACAGTTAGGACCAAAGCTAAAATACCCTCTTGATTCCTTTCATGAACGAGAGGTTCACTTTCAAAACTGAGATCCCTTTTCAACAAACGAAAAGGTCTCAATTCCATTTGAATAATTTAGCATTTTTAAGGTAGAATTATCTCAACTCCCACTCAGTTAAATCTTCCAACAGTTAGGACCAAATCCAAAATCTCCTCTTGATTCGTTCTACGAATGAGAGGTCCACTTTCAAGTTGAGTAATCAAACCTTATAACAGTTAGGATTATTCAAACCCATCCAGATTCTCTAAGTAGAAATTCCACTTTGAGTTTCCTTTGCACCAAGAGATAGAATCTAAAATTCTTCTTCTCCGATTTTGGGTTCATCTCTACCAACAAACAAGAGACCAGGAGATAGAATATAAAATTCTTCCTCTCCGATTTTGGGTTCATCTCTACCAACAAACAAGAGACCAGGAGATAGAATATAAAATTCTTCCTCTCCAATTTTAGGTTCATCTCTACCAACAAACAAGAGACCAGGAGATAGAATATAAAATTCTTCCTCTTCGATTTTGGGTTCATCTCTACCAACAAACAAGAGACTAGGAGATAGAATATAAAATTCTTCCTCTCCGATTTTAAGTTCATTTTCCTACCAAGAAAATGTAACATGCTTACATTTCAAAATCCATGCTATTCACGCATTGGGGGAGTTATCTCGATCCCTTATTAGAGATAAGCCTACATCTAATGCATGTAGCCTACATATTCAACATTGTAGTTTAAAGCCTAAAAGAGTTTAATTCTTTTAGCCTAACGTTATATGTAAAACAAACCTATATAATTCACATACTAGTCCGACTCAAACGGTAGTCGGTAAAGGCACATCAAATCCGTTGATGGCTGAGGGTTTGCCAAAAATCCTATGAGTATTATGTTTATTTATTCTAAACAAGAATGAGTAATCATAATAAAATTTTAATAACCAAAAGAGTTCACTTTATTCATAAGAAGAACTTTTAATACAGGAAAAGTGTCATTACAAGAGAAAAGTTTTTTTTAATCTAAACATAACTTGTAATTACAAATTTGCCCTTCAAGTTTTGAGAGAGTTTCTGCGTAAGCTTGTTCAAATTCAGCTTTCAGCCTAGCTCTTAAGGATTCTTCGCTGGTGTTCCGAGCTTGAAGGACTTCTTGTTCCGTCTCGGTAAGCCTTTTATCCTGAAGTTCCAGCTATTGAAATAAGTCTGTTTCGACACGCTCAGCTTCAACCAGATCAAGTTTTAGGATACTCTTAGCGTCTTTAGCCTCTACAAGCTCCTTTTCCAAGCGGGCTATATGAGCTTGACGTAATTCTAAGGCTTAGAGTAAATCAGCCTTAGCCTGCACTTTCTTGGCGATACCCAATCTCATCTGGGTTACACGATTTCTCAACTTTTGAAGTTCGAGCTCTGTTAATTTTTGTGAGGCATGCCACTCTTGCAGTTTGAAATCCATTTGAACCGATACATAAGAAGAAACACCGCTGATCTTAAGATCCCTCAGGTCTTCAACTTGTTGTTTCAGCTGGATCAAGTAGGCTTCAATGGAATCAGTCAATTCAGAATATCCATCTTCTCTAATTCCTACTACATGTCGATCAAGTGACCTCCTAAAGCTGTCGAAGGATGACCCTTTATGAATAATTTGATCAATCATGAGGTTTAAGAAATAAACAAAACTTTGGATATCTGAACAGATAAACGCCTTATCCGGATCCTCATCGGACGTCAAAGCTTTGATAGACTCAAGAAATGTTGAAGGAGGCACTACAGTAAGAGGAAAGGAAATAAGTGCTCGAACGAATACTTGAATTAATGTTCAAAACTTAAAATCCAAGAGCAATGGTGAACCGAAGTGTACCTAGTTTAACAGTAGAGCCTTCAACATGGCTTTCTCGCCCTAAGGATGTCAATCCGGCTTCTTGAGCAACTGAAGTTGACTCAAGAGTAGCAGCCATCGACGTACCCGCTACATCAGTTAGAAGTATAGTCAGGACTTTCGTCAAAGTCGGATCTGAATCTATGAAGTTTCCGAGGGGAAGGACTAAAGATTCTGCAAGAAAGAAAAAAAATATACAATGAGTATGCTAGAATATTAATCAGAAGTTTAAAATAAATAATTGATAAAACTCACCAACTCTAGATGCAACAGTTGTTGACGTACCAACTTCTTTGGTTAGTCTCGCTTTTGTTGCGACGGAACTAATTTAGGGGGTGACAGTAGCTTCTATCATCATCGGGTCTAAAGGAGTGAGAGGTTAAGATTCAGGAATTGATGATTGAATGTCGATTTCGGTTCCTGTCGACGACAAGAAGTCACGACCCTCGGGTTGATCAAATGTTCTAACAATTATAGTAGCATCAGTTTCAGAAACTGGTCCTATAATTCAAACACTTATATGATTATTCAAAGTTAAATGATAAAGAGATAATAAAGATTATAGAATAAAAGCCTTTACCTTTATAGGAACCCGCTTCAGCTAAACCAACTCCAACAGTTGGTCCTGTAGCTGTACCAGGAGTTTCCCCCGATAATAAATTGGAGATATACTGATGGTCGTCCTCTGAGAGATCAAGATTGAGGTTGTGCTCATTAAAATCCTCGAGCTCAGTAGCATGAGTGGTTTCTTTTCCAGCTGGTTCATTCATTGTGGTATCTACAGAATGTACTGGATCATAAATAACATATATACTTATATGAACTTGTACAAAATGGAGATTAGTCTTACCTTCATTGACTGGGATGGATTCGATGGCTTCACTACTTGTACCCGCTTCTTTTAGTTTAACTAAGAGGAGATAAAGTGCACAGGTCATTAGAAGAGGTACACATTCCGACTCATTCATCTTTCGGAATTGCCCTCCAAATAGAGAAATACCCGTACCTACGCTTGGAGTCGATGGATCAACATCAGAAGTTGTTTGAACACCAGTAGTTTCATCATTAAGCGCGTCATGCATTTGTTGAACGAAGCTGGGTTCCTCAGTTTCCATACCGCCGGGAGAAGCAGCGTCAGACTGAAATTCTCCTTCTTCTTGACTCCCTATGTAAATTAAGTGCAAGATAAGTTCAAGTATTAAGAAATATGAGAATATTGAAATGAAAATAAGGATGGATCGTTACCTTGTTCATCTGAATGAACATTGTGGGCAGATGTTTCCTCTAAAGAAGGACAAGGAATACGTGGTCGAGTGGCGACCTTCTTCCTTCTTTTTAGTGGACGAGCATCACCTTGAACCTCAGATCTTTCATGGCGATGCTTAGTACGCAACTCAGTTCTTGGAGGAATTTGAGCTGGAGCTTGAGTTGAGGGTTGAGATCTTTGCCTATAAGTAAGAGGCATTGTATCTTCTTCTTCCTCTTCCTCTCCACTAAGGACTTCTACCGTCATCCGATTGGGATGTGTCATAACGACCCTCTCCCTCCTTCTTTTCGGGGCGTCTTGTGGTTGAGCTGGATCAGCATGGTGAGCCCTGCAAACAACGGAAGGGTTTACATATCCTCTTTCGAAGAAAGAATCCGGGAGACCGGTTGTTTCTTCTTCATTTTTCTCGCCAACTTATTCTTCTATTTCTTCAGAACTTGATCCAGTCTCATCCGCCCCCTCGGAAGTTTCGGTCTCATCAGTTCCAAACTCTTCTTTACTATCAGCTGGACGGGCAGGTTCTTTCCCCTTTCTGGAAGACTCGGTGGCTTCTTTCCCTCGATTTGAGAGCACAGTTTCATGGACTATTTCTGTTGCACGCCGAGAGACTATTTCTTCCTCTAATTCAGATATCCTCCTCTTTTGAGTGACAGCATTGGCAGCTATCAGCCACTTATAGTAAAGGAAGGTCATCTGTAGAGGAGGTGTCTCTAAAGGGAGATCAAACTCAGCATTCGTGCAACCGACGATGCTCCAAAACCAGGCTCTTGCCCCATCTATAAGTCCACCTCGAACTCTAAGTTGACGGTTTGGGTTGCCGACATACAGTTGATCATAGCCGAATTGATGAGCAAAATGGCATGGAAAGTAAGGCTCGATATGACAAACATCCTTCACTCTGAATACCAGATAACCAGGTCAGATATTCATTAGCCATCTAAAGCAGCGGACATCCAAAATTGTATGGTTCTATCTTGGTTCTTCAGTATCCAATAAAGTCGTATTATAAGTCCCAGAGAATTGAGGGAAACAAGGAAAGAACTCCCAACATTTGTGGACTTAAAATTTCCTTGATATATCTAGCCACCGATGTTTGACCCACTTACAACCTTCAAGAGTCTACAGTAGGGGAAGGCTTGGATCTACCGTCTCAGGAGCCTGCATCAAATCTGGCCGGTGAAGTACCAACCAGGTCATTAAATAAGTGTATGGCAATTCCAACTTCGGTACGGATATCCCAACTAAGGGCTTCTTCCCCTCTTGAGTGAACACGGAAACCAATTGTCGTAACCCACTATGGATATTAGCTACCATTGCAGGAAGCAAGGACAACCTACGACCTATGGCTAATTGAACGACCGGATATAACACTTCAATCAGCATTGCATCGGAGGGTTGGTGGGGGACGACACACTTCTTCAGCCATATGGCCAAAAAGCCGATTAGTAGAGTGGTTTAGGTTAATCTTCACACCAGCCTGCCACAAGTAAGAATGAAACTTGGTGCTGTGAGGAAAGTCGTCTTCTGAACGTGAGGTGTAGGACTGTGCATTGTTCTCTCCAACAATCGGTTGATCTCATTCGGGGTCAAGGGAGATAGTTCACATACAGCTTATGAACGACTCTCAAGATTCTTAAACAGATAATCCACAAATTGCTTCAAGCTGATCTAGGGAGATCTCTTCTTAGCTTTAGTCTCCATTTCGGCCATAGCTATATGGTAATGGCATGTCAGCTCCCATAAGGTATCATAGGTCACGACCGACCGATCCTTCATCCTGTTTAACTGGCTAACCGTTGGGAAGAATTCTTGGTACGAAACATCACCCATGGGCAATCCCGATACCTTCATCATCTCATGTAATGGCAGTCCAAGCTCCCCGTTCTTGGTGAAGAAAGTATTGGTGTCAGGATTGTTAATCTCGAACAAAGCAAAGAAATGGTCCACACTGATCAGTAGACCATACATACTGGCACGAATAGGAACTGATAACCCTAGTTCCACTAATTCTTGCCCCTAACGGTTCAATACGTATTGAGTCATTCTCGTCCACCACTTGTCTCCAAACTAGTGAAACCATCCATAAAATCTAAATTTCATAATGGAGAGTTCTCTTCCCAACGCAGCTAACCTATTCTTTACAGTGTTTGCCTATGCCGCTCTCTTATTCTGAGGTAGATTATCTTGACCCAAGATACCAGGGTGAAGTCCTCGCACAGAAGCTCTGTCACTAGAACCCGGGGTAGAAGCCTCTCTACCGATAAAACCATAGTGGACATGCTCGTGGTTTTCCATCAATTTCCAAAACATTTCCCGATCGACTGCCAAATTTCTGAACTTCAAAAGGGAATGATCCCGAGGAATCCAAGGTAGATACAAGAATGTAGACCCACTCCTATGCAACCACTGTACAGGTCTACAAGAAATGACTTCCGGGACCTTTACAAAATCACCAAACAGGAAATCTGGCTTCCACACACATTGGTTCGAGTCCTGCTCTGAAATTAAAGTCGCGTCCGTGATCAACTGTCGCAGAACATGATAATCACCTCGTCGCAAAATTTTCGTTGTTTCCTCATTATAATCCGAATTAAACTGAGGAACTGACTCAACTAACAGAATCCCCTAGTAACAAGAATGGGTGGCACTACTTTGACCCGTAACCTCACTAGCAGGGAAGATTACAGAAGGAAAATGGACTGACAAAGAAGAAATACACATAAATTGTGTAAGATTAGTTCTAAAATTTTAGAGAAGGCGGTGTATCTTATTCCATAAGATAGAATCACCATCTCTTAACAGGTGTGACGATTTTCATTTACCACACATATAAAAGAGATAGGCATTACTATGCACGAGCATTATAACGGTATATCAGAACCTTTCAAAATATGTGGGATAACATGAAATCGCCCCTGTATACTCTGAAGTGTGTCTTGTCCAAGCAAAACAAACACTTTCTAGCGTCGATCCCCTCAAAGGAGGATACTGGATCTTCCCGAATGCATCTCAAAGGATGACAAATGAGGGTGGATAAATACATATAAAGTTGATAAGATGTAATTTTTAAAAGCCAAAAAAGGGTGAAAGAAATGTACCCCCGTAAGAAGCGGCAGCGGGATCAACCCCCCTTGGTAGTCTGGGAAGCCGAACGGCCTCGGGAAACTCGAGATCTCCTCGGCGACATGATGAAGATATAACCCCGTCAAAATCCTATAAGAAAGTTAGGGTTTTGGGGTTAGAATCGACAAAGAAATCACCAAATAAGTCCAAAAGACTACATGCATGGAGAAGAAGCAAAGAAAGTTGAAATTTTAGAACAAATTACAAGGAGAACAAACCTGAAGAAACCCTTCGAATTTTGACTGAGAGCCCCCTCCAAACAAGAGCCCTACCCAAATCAAGAACAAAGAGAGGAAAAAGAGGCCGAGAAATCGCCGAAAATCGCCTGAAAATTGCTTGAAATCGCTAGAAATTCAACGTGAAAAAAAACCTCGGAAAACCCTAAGTCTGACTCATATACCCCTGACCCGACTGGGTGAGACAGTCGACACTGTCTCGCAACGTAAGACAGATGACACTATCTCGCAACGTGAAACAGTCTACACTGTCCCGCCATGCGAGACAGTCTACACTGTCTCGCCTCACGAGACAGACAACGTTGTCTCGCTGACAATTACGATTGTCTTGGGCAAAATGTGCAATTTTGTGGTGTCTGATGAATTAACCTCGATCCACATATAACACATATGAATACTCCAATGGGTATACGAGTCTAAACTGTTTTCCTACCCTCGACAGGAAGTTTCTGGAGAATAACATTCATAATATTCTTAAGAATAACCTGACTACCTCCTAACGGGTACACAAGGTTAAATTAATTCTCGAAAATCTAAAGAGTACATGAGTACAAATTGATTTTCAATGTTCCAACACCTTAAGAGCTTAAACTGTGTAGACTTCAATCAACATACGAGTATAAACTATGTTCGTATGAAAGCCGATACAGGGATAATCAATCCAATATTAGGCTAAGTTCACAAATCAAAACATCAGTTTCAATTCAAGATTTCGACGATGGTCAGGCGATAAACGCAGCACCAAAAGAATTTTAGCTATTATACAAAGCACTGAGTAGACTAAAAGACGAAGAAGTCAAGGATTGAAGCCATTGATAGGTCCTTCTACACGATATTTTTCGACTAAGTACTGAAGGGGTTGCAAGTAAGACCTGTCTCATCCAAAGTGTCCTAGACTCCTCTATAAAAATAAGTTTGAGATACTTTGGATGGGGTATCTGTAGGCGTCTAAAAAATACTGATGGATATCTAATTACAACTCAAGACAAAGAGGAGAGCATCTAAAGATCAAAAGAATACAAGAAACAGTATTGCCTGTCTCGTGCGCGAGATAGTGTTGACTGTCTTGTGAGCGAGATAGTGTTGACTGTCTCGCGTGCGAGACAGCGATGACTGTCTCACGTGCGAGACAGCGATGATTGTCTCACGCGCGAGACAGCGATGACTGTCTCGCACGCGAGATAGTTCTGCACAAGTCAGAAACCGCTGAAGCAAATGCAAACACGTGGCTATTAACTGTCAAAGAACATGGAAGATGTTGTGGACAAGAATCACATTAATAACTATCAAAATAATAGAATTTAGAATGTGGGAAGGTAGTTACAGAGAAATGGCTGGGTAGTTCAGGCTTTCCAAGACAGTCACAACTGTCTCGCAGGCAAAAGTCCCCCATGACACGTTATTTTTAGTTAAACTTTCCCAGGGGCTATAAATGCCCCCTAGGAGCATCACCAAGTGCATCTGAGCACAAAGAGTAGATAGAACAGATAACTTGAGCTTTTGGCGATTCCTTAAGATCTAAGCTTTGACTTGATCTTGAGATGAGTGTTCATCTTACTTTGATAAGATATTCACTGATTTCATTCTTTCTTCTAAACAAAGGAAGAATCCCCAAAGACTTCACAATTCAATCAAAATCTGTGAATCAGTAGTCCATGAGCCAACACACTCCAGGCACAGGCAAAGTCCCCATAAAAGCAGAAGTCGATAAACGATTTTTGTGTTATTTTTTAGAAAGTTGTAATTTTCTTATTTCTCATTGTAATTCATTATAAGCGACTGAAGTTTTAATGGATTCAACAATGAACACAACTTTCAAAGAAAACAGGTATGATTGAGGCTCTACCTATAAGTGCATAGTCTACCTAGTTCATTTACCCTGTACTAAACTGGGGTTAATACTTAGAAACTTACAACACGAGACTGGAACATCGAGAAAAATAATCCAAAGAAGGAAACCCTCATGTATATAATATATGTCTCAAATTGTGAATCACTAAATATTAACTCCAAAACTAAGAATAAATGAATACAAGAAAGATAATACAGGAAATACCATATCATACATCTCCAAAAATGTCATATCAACTCCTTATACTACCCTTAGTGGGTAAAACAGATATTGACACACTCGTGTATCTAAGTTGTGAAATACTTTCACAATGGATCATATCGATGATGTCAATATTCACCTACACTTAGGTTATTTATCGAATCGTTCTTCTCGGGAATACTTCAACTCATCGCACCCCCGTGTGGACTGGTAAATAGATATGTTAGTTTATTACACTCCCGTGCGGACCAATAACTAGGTATGTCAATTCATCGCACTCCGTGCAGACTGGTAACTAAGTATAATAACTCATCGCATAACCATACGAACCGATAGATAAGTATATCAACCTTTACACATCTTCGTGCGAACTGATAGATAGGTATTCCAACCTCTGCGCATCTTCGTACGGGCCGATAGATAGGTATTTCAACATCTGCACATCTTCATGCGGACTGATAGATAGGTATTTCAACCTTTGCGCATCTCTATGCGGACTGATAAAGAAGTGTAGTCCATCTGCAGTCTCATTAAAGGACCCGACTAAAGCACTCAGAGTATAGTCCATCTGTGGTCTCATTGCGGGAGATGACTAACCCCACCCAACCGATCATAATTATAATGTATATAATAATAGTTGTTACTCTTAATGATTGTAACCTATTTAGATACCCCAAATAATGTAATCATGCGTACTCAATCCCCATACATGTACTCTTTAAACTATGCATGAATATCAGGTCATGTCTTACACAAAAATGCTCACCAAACGAACACACAAGCAAAAGGTTCAATCTCACAAAAGTCGACCTGATCAGTCAACCGACAACCTCATCGATCGACTGATAGGGTCATTCACAAAACAACAGGGCAAACACAAGCCCATTAGTTGACTGATGCTTGCAGTCGACTGATGGCGTCCCATCAGTCGACTGATGGCAACTTCAGTCAACTGAACAGGCCAAAAATTCATAATTTATTCTTCTCTCGTGTTTTCTTAAAAACTCGGATTTTTATCAGATTATATGAATAAAACTTGATTCTATTGTCATGTATACTTAACCAGGGGTTTGTTTAAATAAGATGAATCACATGAACACATAAATCTAGAGTTTAACATGCAAAACAGCCTAATTCTTGTTTATTTCGACAATCTAAAGCATATAAATCATATTAAATTGTAATTAACTTATTAAAATAAATCCTAATGATCATGATCATGTCAATACCTTAATTTCAGATTCATTCTACTATTCTTGACATAATATTTAATCATAAACATCACATGTAACATGTTTAACATTAGGTTTAAATCCTAAACATAAAGTTAAACATATAAATCTCTTAAAAACATGATTTTTATTCAAGGGAAAGGTTTGGATAGAGGTGATCTTGCCTTTGCATGTGTACAAGCCTCTGAATAGAACAGCAAGTGATTTTCCCAATCGCCAAACACCAAAAATCCTAATTTTTCCTCGACGTTCTCCTCGCAAACTCTCCCAAAAACTCACTTTAGGGCTAGGATTTGAGAGATAGGAAGAGGGGCTACTAGGGTTTGAAACTCTGATGTAAAGATGATAATTTTCATGAAAACACACACACACACACATATGTAGGCATCAAAAATTGCCTATAGGTCCCCGTACGCGGCTCGAGACAGAGAGAAGATGATGAACGTTGCTATTTGAGTCACAAAAGCTTAATCGATATCGACAAACGCATGAAGTGAGTCGACGGACCATGTGAAGCAACAGAATTTCAGAATAACAGAAACACGAATGAATCGGGAGCTGCATGTTGCTTATGAAAGATGAAGTGCACCCATGTCCCGCTTACTCCACATATGATTAAATCATGAAAGCTTGTAGATCTCCTCGTCGGCTTTTCGACGTACTTTGAATCATGCAATTACGAGTCCGGATGATGAAAATACAGTGGAAACGGACAGAGCGCGCGACACTACGTTCCGGGCCTCGCCGAGACACCCGTTGGTGTCTCGTCCATGCCGAGACACCCCAAGGTGTCTCGGCTATGCCAAGACAACCACGGGTGTCCGCAGACCCGAAATGCTGTTTTTGGCTATTTTGAGCTGTTATTCGATCGTTAACCGTCTGGATTTATTTCAATTAATCTGATATCATCCAAGAACATGGTTAAGTGGTTACAACTGAAGATAAGAGAGAATCGGCCGTTCTTATCTAAAAACAGGGGTCCCCAAGCCTATAAATACAGCCCCAGGGCCTTCATTTTTTAAGATCTGGAATTCTCGAACGTTGGCGAAGCCCTGCCAAACTAAAAACTAAAGAGCCACGAATTTCAAAAGAGAGGAGGAGATCAGAGTGAGTTCGTCAACATGAAGAAGAAGCCCTCGTCAGATCTGTAGTTCCCCTGTTCTTCCCTTGAGATTACCCCGTTGCGGTAATCTTAAGAAGAGTAGTTATCTCGCCGTTGCCGAGATAACTGCTTCGGCTTCTTGATTTCTTCATGAATCGACGAAGCTTCGGATCTGATCTAGTCGCTTAGTAGTCCAAGGATATCAACATCCCCGTCACCGGCCAAAAACCCACGCAAGCAAGAGCCGATAAACGAATCTTGTGTTTATTTTCAAGAAAGTTGTAATCTTTTACTTTTATTATTTGAATTCGTTGTAAACAACTAAAGTTATAATAAAATCGATAATGAAAATGACTTTCGACGGAAACAGTATATATATATATATATATATATATATATATATATATATATATATATATATATATATATATATGCAAACCTGAAATAAACCTATTTGACCCAAACCAGGAAACCTAGTCTGACTGGGAAATTAACCTACGATATTTTGGCTGTAACTTTCTCATCTGAACTCAGAATGAGGTGGTTTAAGGTTTGTTTGAAATATGTTGAAGAGACCCACAACTTTGATCTTTTGAGTTTTCTAGATTCAAACTGTATCAGTGTGTAAAATATATAAACTCTTAACTGGTCATTTTTCCAGATTTCTCTTCGTGCATTTTTTGTGCATTTGCACTCATGTATTCACAGATATACATTGAATTGATCTCAAATAAATTCCTATCATATTCAAACATCAAAATATGTTATTTTTCACCATATATCATATTTATTTTTATTTTTATATAATATTCAAATTTTTGGTGTTTTGCACCGAGTCAACCCGTGGTCAACCCTAAGGACACAAGATCTAGTTCATCCTACGATGCTCAAGTGAATGCAATCCATTCACTACGGTCTTGATTGGTCGGTAATCAAGTTAGAACACTTCCAACTCTTGAACCAAAACAAATTCCTTCCCCTTCTGATGACTCTATTCAAGAATCACCCCTCTCAGATGACCAAAAACCCGAACCCGAACCTGAGCCTACTTTAGATAGGTTTAGACCAGTTGCTTCCTTCTCAGATTAACTCAGGCCTAGGAAACACTCCCCTCAGGAGGAGAAGATCCTAAAAACTTTTAAACATGTTAAGGTCAATATTCCTCTCTTAGATGTAATTGAACAAATACCATCTTATGCTAAATTTTTTTATAAAAGATGTATGCCTAAGAAGAGAAGAATAAATGTTCCGAAGAAAATCTTTTTGGCTGTCAATATCAGTGATATACTCTCAAAGCCAATACCTTTGAAATATAAAGATCCAGGTTGTCCCATTATTTCATGTGTCATTGGTAATACCTACAT
Organism: Asparagus kiusianus; assembly: GCA_022839385.1. Classification (NCBI taxonomy): domain Eukaryota; kingdom Viridiplantae; phylum Streptophyta; class Magnoliopsida; order Asparagales; family Asparagaceae; genus Asparagus; species Asparagus kiusianus. The sequence goes on from BQKN01063430.1 coordinate 143,337, forward strand.
TGATAAAGCGCTTTTAGACTTAGGGCTAGTATTAATTTGCTTCCTTATTCAATCTACCAGCAACTAGGTGTAGGTGAACTAAAACCAACCCGATGTATGTTGCAGTTAGCTAATAGATCTGTCAAAGTCCCCATGGGTGAGATAGAGGATGTTCTGATTAGGGTTGGGGATTTTATTTTTCCAGTGGATTTTATAGTCTTAGAAACACAGTCCATTTTTAATCCCAAAGGACAGACACATTGTTAGACCCTAGAGGGGGGTGATTAGGGTCTTATGCTAATCTAATCCGATTAAATGCCAATTAAAATTACTTAACAAATATATTCTTGCAAGATAGATATACAAAGGGTTATGTGCAAGAATATGCAATATACACAAAGAGATATATCCTATAAATGCAAGGATATATAAACTAACACAAGATGATATATCCTACCAAAGAGATATACAATATGATATATGCAAGGATATGTCAACTAACACAAGGGTAAACAATCTACACAAGTGATAGGGTAATATGATGAACAATACACAAAGGCGATATAAGATATAAGAATAAGAACGCCAATGCAATCACAAACAAAACGATATGTTTACGAGGTTCGGTCCCCACGACCTACGTCCCCGCTCCTCACCTCGAGGAGATCTCCACTATCACAACCGGGTTTTCTACGTTCACCCGAACAACGTTTACACCACACAATACACTCACTATGCAATCACACCTCACACACTAAGTGTTGGTCCTAGCCCGTGTCCTCCTCCTCAAGTGCTCGGTTACAACCTCTCCCTAGGCACGTCAACCGACGCCACTCCTCTTGGATTCGATCCCGTCTCTCACCACACACTTCTCTCGGTGTACAAGTGTATTACAAGTGAATTCTCACAATTAGGTTCAATACAAAGTGTTTGTTCTCTACAATGATGAGAACGAATTTTAAGCTCACTCTCTAAGATACACAATCCCACAACCCAATTATACTATGAATGTAAATACAATAAGCTCAATGGTTGTGTGTGTACAAAGAGATAAATAAATCAACTAAACTCAATATAAACACTAGCTTAATAAAATGATAATCAAACAATAAAATGTAAAGCTAGATTGAGTTTAGAAAACTTCTCCAATAAATGACAAGAGTGAGAGAGAGATGATTTGAAGCCCAAACACCAAAGATTATCTCCTCAAGCCCTTGAGAAATTGATTCACAAAACAAACTCTTAAACACTCTTTTAAACAAACACAAAACACCCTTAAACTTGGTTAAAACAATTCTCTTAGCTAGTCAAAATCTGAGATCAAAGAGGGTATATATAGCCTCCAAAACCTCAGCCAAAAAACTCAAGCCAAAGGACAAAACTAGCCCCCAGCAACGGTAATAAAACTAGCCGTTGGAAGCTGAAAAAGACAGCGTCGGTCGACCGGAAAATTCGTCGGTCGACCGGAAATTTTCATCGGTCGACCGGACCGGTCGACCGACAGCTCTCTGTTGCCCAGTAAACATTTGACCTCAGTTTCGGTCGACCGGTGTGGTCGACCGAAAACCGATATAACAGATACTGAAAGCTGTTTATCTGATTTTGAAACACTGTTTAAAAATATCAAACAAATTCCAAAAAATGTAAAACTTTGGGGAATGATTGTAGACATGATAATAAACATGCTACAATGAATGATCATCATTTTCGAAAAAGGACTTCCCAAATGAAAAATATCATCATTTTGCAAATATGTTCAAAACATGAAAACCTGAAAATTGATATTTTGATATTTTGACTCAAACAACATTTTGAAACCTTATGAAATATTGTTATAGACTTAGTAAAACATGTATAAACTAATATTGAAGTCTATAAACTAATAAGACAATATTTTCATAAAATTGCATATTTTATGCAATGTTATCAAAAACACAATAGAGTATGAAACATATGAATATATATATGAATATAAATTTGTTTCATATCTATATAACTAAACCAAAACACAATAATAAATATGAAATGTGTAATCTCATATTTATGAACATGAAAACTCAAAACTATGTATGTATATATATACCTATATATATACATGGAAACCAAAACATATATGTATATATGAAACTATATATATATACATGAAAACCAATATAATGTGTGTGTGTAATATTGAGCTTAAAGTACTAACACACATAATATAAAACCTAAACTACATTACCCAAGCTTGATCTTGATCTTCATTGAGCTCAACTTGGTACACATTGCGGATGAAGCTTGAACTTGATCTTTAACTTGAATTGTATAGGCTTCAACCCGACATTCCGCTAACCTCCTTTATTGATATGATCGTGTAGGCTCAATCCATCTAACCTCCAACTACGTTGTTTGTCTACAATAAATAAGAAAACACAAATACTAGACAAACAACATTAGTGGTAAATTGTTTGTTAAACATCATCAAAACAAGAAGGCCAACACACATGTCATCTTAGGATGACCATTCTTAACCACTTCTAATGCCCTCATCAATTGTAGAACTGGTCAAATGAATTGTCCTTTAGGAATTTGACTACTGATCTCAACATTTTCAATCTAGGGGACCAACTAAATAATCAGCCTCTAGAAATAAATTACATTCAGGAAAGTCCAAAAGAAGAAGAAGATGATAAGTCAGATCCAAGTTTTGAGGAAAATTTTTGTGAGGAGCTGAAAATATTAGAAAAATCAAATCAAGTATTTCAGAACAAAAAAACTATGTTAAATACTTGCTTCTTTAAACCGACGTTTGAAGAACTCTTTCTTGATGTACTTAGATTCTTGGAAAATAAATAATAACCAAATTTTTATACATCAACCATGAATCTTGGGGTTGAGGAAGTTGTTAAAGAAGAATTGGTTGATAGAGGACAAACTTTCACAAATCGAGAATCTAAGTATAATAATAAATTCAAAATGCATGGCACTAATAATACCTACCTCACATTGCTGTAGAAATCATTGAATACCTTGGAGTGTTCGAAATGTACGCACATCATTGATTATATCATTTTGAATTTATTTAAAATCTAGGACAGAATTTTTTGCAATAAGGTAGGATTCGATATAGAATATGAGCTCTTCATGTTGAACCCTTCATTCTACATTCTTTGTTTTATTTTATCTTATAATAATAAAAAGAATTTATTCTTCTCTCATTTGAGAGTTTCTTGTTCTTTTCTAGTAAAAAAACAAGGAAAAAAAGAGAAAAAAATAAGAAGAAAAAAGGAGAAGAAAAAAAAGAGAAAAAATAATGCGAAAAATTCTAAAAAAAGAATAAATTTTTTATTTCATCCTCCTCACACCAAAGGTAATTGCAGATTCTTTATCATCTAAGTCAGCTTACCAACTATAAGTGTTTTATGTCTTATCTTATTTACTTTGTGCATCATAGAGTTTGTATTGAGGACAATGCAAAGTTTAGGTGTGGGGGTGGGAAGTAGTTATTTCTTCCTCTTTATTTTATCTTTTTGTTACATTTTTGTCATAATTTTTTTCTTTAAAGAAAAATAAAAATATTATCACTTGTCAAATTAATAAGAGTTAATTAATAATTGATCTAATTGATATATTTTAAATTTTCTAATGCCTAGTTAGTTTTATACTCAAGTTCACCTTTTATGATAACTATAAATAAATATCTTAAGAAATAATTTTCAAATTAGTATACTTTACTTAAGCTTTAACTTAGACTTTTAATTAAAATAATAAATTTTTGCATGCTTAACTTAGAGTTGAAAATAATTTTTCAGGTTGTCTAGATTTACATATTTTTCAAAATATATATACACATGTATATTAAAAAACTAACTTTGCAAAAGAAGAGTGCGGAAAATTAGCACAAAAAACTTTTGAATTAAAGATGATTCTATCTTATAAAGCCTAAGTTGACCGAGTAATTAAGCCCAATGAGTATTTTCATACTTAATAATCTAAGCTTAATTGGGTTGGGATTCATTGGCCCAAAACTCGTTAAATGGTCACTTAGAAAGCCTAATTAAATAGAAATAATCACCAAG
>BQKN01063430.1:165241-178054 GCA_022839385.1 Asparagus kiusianus
AAAAAACCCCCGGGTTTTATTCCCCCCCCCCCCCCCCCCCCCCCTTCTCATAACACTACTTGGACAAACTACTGTCTAAATTCTTCCATCGCTTCTTTTAGTCATTATCACCAAAAGGCACGCAAGAAAGGAAAACAAAAAAAGATTCCCAGTACGTAGTGTAGAAAATGTGACTCACCTGTAAAGAAGAATAGTTAGATGTGAAACAAAAGGAAAAAAATGAAATAAAAGGAAGTTAAGGTAGACTGCCTCTAATAGGGCTAGTTCTGTATGGAAAGGTTGTGAAAATCCACTATGAACCAGAAGAATTCAGGGGGATCTAATACAAAAATTTCAACTTTGAAGTATAACCAATATAGACGTTCAATATGAAAGATAAGGTAACCATATTACATTTCTTGAGAAAACCTATAAAGAAAACCCGTAGAAATTCACTGCTGGGAACCCAGAGAAAACCAGAGAGGAAATAAAGCCTAGCTGTGAGAGCAAATGCTAAATAAACTTCTTTATCAGCGCCCACACAATTAGATTTGCAATTCCAGTGAAAAACACATGGGGATGTCCACGTAGCAATGGAGTTTGAGGCACTCTAGACCCCCAAACACACAAAAAAAAAGGAAGCCGGAGAAAATACGAGCCCATCACTTCTGGAAATGATTGTTTAATGCAAGTTAATTTGGATATTTTGGGGGGTTAGACACACTCCACGTTCACATGCTCCACTCAGAAAATAGATGGTATCACCATGGCTACTATTTGGGACAAATACTGTGAACATAATATCTGTAAGAACTTCAGCAACAAATTTGGGAAGGACTTGAGGAACTTACCATCGGAAAACCACGCGCAACTTTAGCTTGAAAAAAGGAGTCATGTGCTTCAGAAACATGTATGCTAAGCAATCGGGATGTTGGATAAACTCTTGAGCAAACTGAACAAGAGGCAGTATGTCGAGCATGGTAGTGATCCTCAAACTCCTCCAAACAATTCAGTCGAGCACCACAACCAACCATAGGGCAATGTACAATGCTGCAACAGATACAATATATATAATTAAAAGGGGGAGAAGAATATTAAAAGCATGAACAAGGCAATTCTTTCAGACAAGATAATTCAGTTTTCGGGGCATTGTTAATTTACTATGAGCTTCTGCAGCTCTAGTACAGAAGCAGTCCGTTTCCAGTGTCCCGAAATTTCCAGAACTCTTCGATGGAAAAGTTATCAGATTAACCCATGACATAACATTCACAAAGCATGTCATGTCTGCACGTAGGTATACTTAGTATTTGTTTACTTCAGAAGAATTGACATCAAGTTGACAGTTGACACCTTCATCTCATTAAATATTAACATAATGGGACAGTAGTTGGAATGTTAATCCTTTTATATGTATGTTGGCATCTCAATCTCTAGTTTCTGGGAGGCCCAAAATTTTGGCATCAGGTTAAATTTGACTGGTGTATCATCCTCCAGTAAACAATGTATCCCTGATAACCATAAAATATGTTTCCACTTGGGGTGTATTCCATTTCGGAATTACAATATCAACAGAGGAAAAGGCCCTTAATGGCTATGACTTTAGAAAGGGAAAAAAACAAGGATTCATGTAACTGGCCCCAAAAGTTTGAGATATAGGCATTTTTATTGGTGTTACTCCAATAAATTTGATGTCCATCGTGCATATGACACTCCCACAATCTTTTGGCACACATTTGAGATCCTTACAAAACATTATGGAGATCATGCCATCTCATCAGTCACTAACTGGATACTACATAGTCCAACAAACTCACAACTAATGGTATGCTTGTCAATGAGCTCATTTCAACTAATTGAAACAAAATCCACACGATTCTAATTCCCTTGCTAAATTTTCCCTGTGCTTCTATTTTCTATTCAGGAGGTAGTAATTAAATCACGTGACTCACGTCAACCTTACTAATTATTTCATATCAATTTTCCACTAGCCTGGTGATCATTATAACTGCCTCGAAACCTCAATGCTCTCTTATGCACAAGCCTAAACTTCCAAGCCATCCCAAATGATTCTCACTCATCTTACACGGAATTGAAGGTATCTCTACCTTCCCAAGCTTAAATTATCCACTAGCCTGGTGATCATTATAACTGCCTCGAAACCTCAATGCTCTCTTATGCACAAGCCTAAACTTCCAAGCCATCTCAAATGATTCTCACTCATCTTACACGGAATTGAAGGTACCTCTACTTTCCCAAGAATGCATCATTCTGAAACTATCTATCAGCAAATGGAAACTATCCATTTTGACATTCTCATTTTACTATGAAGTCTTGATTTCAAAACTCACACTAGATAGAACATTGTTTGATGGTTAAAATAAATCTATAGTAAGTCTACCAACTGATCCAATTAAACATGACTTGCAGTTTCCAAATTGACAGCAAAGAAGAAACATACCATACGGAAATGTCTTTTAAGATAACATTATAAAAACCAGAGCTACCTGTTAACATAGTGATCAGATGCTAATAAGTAAATGGGTTAACTACCAGAAAACTGTCGATTGAAATAAATAATGAAAAATGTTTTATTTTATCAAATACAAGGTCAAACGTTAAAATTTGATTTCAAATCTAATGTTTACAACTAGAAATGTTCATGTAAATGAATACATACTAGTCGTCTTCCATATTCTGAAGCTGACATATTTCATCTTCAGTCAGATCCAGTGCAACCTAGCATGAATGGAAGAGTGAATGAAAGAATGACTACTAAAATCATCCAAGACAAATATGAAGGCAAACAGTGCAAATACAACAATAAAAAAACATCCAAACATCTTAAATCATAAAGAAGATAGACTGATCGTGCAAGCTGACAGTAAGTAGGCAAAATAATGCAAGACACATTGCCGAAATGATAACTGTTGTGCACATTAGTCAGAAGTACTAAGTTCTAATATTCAGGGGGGAGAAACTACTGCACACATAGGACACTTTGACGGAGTGCTGAACAAGTGAACATGACTTTGAAGTGGGAGGGAGTCCATTTGGCCACAATTGAGTTCAAACAAATTTTATATAAGTATAGATAAATCACCTAGGAATTTAAATTTTCATATTATACACTGCCTAGAGTCTATATTGTAGCAATTATCAACAACTTTTTGTCCATATATTTCTCGGAGTTTTGCATCAAGACCAAAAAGTTTATTTCGTAAGCCATTTTAAAAATAAAAATTATTAATCACCAGGTATGGGGAAGCACTACTACGTCCAAATATCAAGAGTCCTTAAATCAAGCTTGACCATGCAAGTTCAAACAAATGTCTACCAAATGTTGAGTTCTTACAATTTCATTCCATATAGCCTAACTAACTGACATTAAGTTACATTTTCCTCTAACAAGTAGATGTACAAGATTACAAAGCATATGCACTAGGCCAAACCACAAACTAACCATTCCCCGACCTCCAAGACATGTGGGTACTTCTCAACTTTCACTATAATGGGCCCAAATCTCAAATAACTACATATGAACGTGCATCCAAACATGTTGCATAAGTACCTAACAAAGTTCACATCAGGGCTCCGTGCCTGAGTTTAAATGAGTTTGCCCTTGTCTAAAAACTATGTGATTGATCCATTCCCTACCTTTGTGCTCAATAACATGATCGAATACGATAACGAATCAGAAGCGAAGAGGCCTTCGCTCTCAACTTGCTATTCCATATGGAAGATGGAAATTTGAGCACTCTTGTTAGTGACAATGGACAAGCATGGAAAATGCTGTACAACAGTTTTCGACAGCATCTCATGTTCATTTTGCAAGCCTTGCTATTTTAACACATTGATTCAGGCTCTCAATCAGCAAAAAAAAAAGTAAAGTTATTAACAAATTAAACAATAAGGCTTGTTACCAAGGTTATCGATAGCAAATAGCGTCGTGTGGCGGTGAGACATCGCCAAGACTATTTGGGGCTATTGCGGCAAAATAGTGGTAAAAAACATAAAGTCAAATAACGGCCTAATTTATATATGTATAAATATTTTAAAAAATTATAAATTTTTTTAGAAAATCTAAAAGTGCATTTGATGATTTAAAGAGATCCTAAACATGAAATAGATATGTAACCGTCACATAATACCGAAGACAACTGGAGAAGTCAAAAAGTCATCATCTTCAAGAAGATGAGCTAAGCGGTAAGAGGTGAGAGGAGGTGAGAGGAAGTGCTGAGGGAGGTGCCAGAGGCTATGGGAGGCGGCGGGAGTACGCCGGAAAGCGAGGGAGGCGGTGGGATGTAGTTGTTGCGGGTCGGGTTTAACTTTAAAAAAATAAATCTCAAACCATTTTTAAATAGCGATAAAAAAAAGCAGATTTTGCCCGCAATCGCCCGCTACTCACTGTTGTGGTGCGCTATTGGCCGCTTTTGCAAGCGAAAAAAGCATATTTCGCAATATGTCACCGTTATTGGGTGACAACATAGCATAGCAGGATGGGACTGCTAACGCTATTAGCGCCGCTATTGCGGGGCTATTTATCGCTATTTATAACAGTGCTTGTTACAACAGGTAAATACCCTTTCCCTTGGAACATTTGGCTATCGCAAATTAAGCCAAAAAAGTCACCTACTTTCCATATAACGATCCTGACTAAAAGTAAAAAACATGATGAGAAAGTGGAATTTATCCATTGATCAAACAAAACTTACATACCATTGTCTTTATTTTGCCAAGGACTACTTAAATCTAATAGTACTATAAGAATGTGCTCCATTTTAAAACATTTCTTCTCAAAATGCCTTTCAATTTGTATGTATGATTATAAAGTTGCATTTTGCAGTGTCATGGGAATACATGTAATTATGTTTCTCTTCATGATAAAATACATAAATACATATACGCACACCATGCATACATACCATGAAAATTAAAAAAAAACATTCTATCATTAAACAAACTCCAACTCATAAGTCAAACCATTACATATTCCCATTACTCTCTCGATTAATCTTATCACTATAATGTGAATTGACCCCCCACTATCCACTAACTCTACTGTCAATCAATTTCCCATAATTATCCACATAACAATTCTTCTTCCACCTCCACAAAACTGGCCACCACACAACAATTGAGTGAGAGGAAACGGGTCATAATCCATTCATCAAACCCAAAAATCTCAACCAAACACCCGCATCAAATATTCCTCACCCAATTAAAATCTTCCAACACAAATCAATGCCAGACTTGCAACCAAAAAAGTTCATCTACAACACTACCAGACCACCTCGTAGCCTACATCCAAACATAATTGCATTCATCTATTCTTGACTGAATCTTCATTGGCCGATGAAGTTGATTTGCAAAAAGTCGGGTCAGAGCCACTACCAGAACTCCAAAACAACATAAAACCAGTTGTTATTTTTAATTTTAAACCAATTATTCTGATTTATATATTTTTAGCCAATCTTTATGACTCTCAACCCAAATTTTTTAAAATATCCTAAAGCCCAACAAACCTAGCCTGATTGCCAAAATGTAAAAACTACATAGATTAAAAAAACATTAGTCAAGCCCATAACCCATGGGTAGGCTGGGCTGCAAGCCCATAGCCCAGAGGCTGGCCTGCCAGCAACAGTGTGTAGCTGCTGCCAATAGCTAGTGCTCACGCCAATCGGACATCAAGATTCCCCAGCTTGGGGAATCCTAATTGTTGAAAAACTACACAGCTACAAACCAGTCGATTGTGTTAGGTTTCAACAGCTGAGAGGCTCACCTATTTAATAGCTTTCTCTTGCTACAAAGAGAAAGTCGTTTGAATTTAATGAATTGGCTCTCTTTTTAGCAAGTCGATGCCCAGACAGTTCGTTCTCTCTTTTTCTTTAACTTTCTGTGAAATCGGGTTTTATATTTTTTTTCTTTATTTCAAAGAAGTGAGAGATGTCCATCAATGTTTGGGTTTAAAATTTTGAATTGGGTTTGATCTTTGGAGTTTTTTTTCTACGAAGCCAGTGAACCTCTCTACTACAAATAGGAATTATTTCTCCCTCGATCTAACAACTTATTCTCTCAATCTAATTCTAACTCATTTCTCATACTCCGATTACCAAAAATCTCCCATAAACTCTCTGCTAAAGTTTTTCTACAAAATAAAATCTAACATAATCAAATTGATTCCTACTCGTGATACACTCCTTTACGCCAACCGGTGTCGATGGAAATGGTTATACACATTTCTCATATTCTTAGTTTTATTCTTATGAAGATGGTGGTAGTAATAGTGGCCAAGACCATAATACATCCTATAGCTACGATTCTTATTATCCTCCTGTGCTCGCCTGCTATATTGTTGATCCTTTTAAGTATCATGTGGTAACCACAACTATCGCCCCTCTAGACTCTTCTTCCAGACATTCTTATTCACTTTCTCCAATGGAACAGTAACAATCATGAGGGACACTACCATCCGGTTCTATTATGGCTAGACATTATCTCTCTTCTTGTCCTCCATCTTGGCCACCTCAACGTTCGACTTCTCAACAATCATGAGAGAGAAGTTTTGGAGGCGGAGATAGAAGAAGCAACAAACAAAAAAAATCATAAGATAGTTCATAGGATTAGCCTTATTTTGAAAAATTCGTAGATGCCAGAAGTAACAGATTCACACATTTAGCATGCAAAAACATCTGCAAATATAATTTAAATTGGGGAACCGGATCATTGTCTCGGCATATGAGAATGAAACACAAATAATTGTATCTGGATAGAGTTTTTCAGGAGGGGGAGAGGGAGGTTTACAATATTAACCCACCTAACATTCTATTTATTTATACTTTTTAGTTAGCAATAAGAGGGGAGGGGAGGGGAGGGATGAAAATTAGAAAATTCAACCACTTTCTAAACCCTCCAAAAGTGGACGGATTGGAGGGGAGGGGAGGAGTTTCAAGTGGAATTTTCTTAAATTTTCTTTGTTGCCCTATATGAGAAAACCAAAAGGTATTCTATCTTATTTTATTAAAACGGCATACAGGTCAAGTAGCTCACTCTCCCTTTCCATCTCTTACTCGAAACAAACACATATTATAGTGTGCCTTCCCATCCCCTTGTTTATCAAGCACAAATGAATACATTTCACCCTTTTCTTTTCCACTCCCTCCCCTTAGATCTAAATCAATCACTCCCCTCCCCTCCTTTCTATCCAAACCCCTGGTAGGTTTGGGGACAGAGAAAACCCCATCACAAATTATTAGAGGTACAAGGGGGTTATCAACATTTAGGTAAAAACCCGAACTCACTAAGGAAAACTTAGCTAGGTTTATTGTGCAAGCTAAACAACCTTTTAATACTACTGAAAATAAATTTTTTGAAAAATACATAAAAACTACTTTTTGCTCAGAATATCAACAAATTAGCAGAAGAACAATCACGAGAGAAATTAAGTCTCTTCTGCGTGAGAAAAATTGTCATGCAATATACTTTATCTGTTGTTGCCACCAAGATAGATTTGACTTTTGATGTTTGGGAGTCTCTTAATCACAATCATTATATTTATGTTACTTTGCAATATATTGATGCAAATTAAATTTTGCTGAAATTTTTTATCATTCAAGTGGTTTGAATATCCAGATAACGCACAAAGCATTGTGGGGCGCAATTTCACAAACCTGTCATGATTGTAGGATAGAGAAAAAAAATTTTATATCTTTTGACAATGCTTCAGAGAACATGTCAGCAATTTTAAAATTGAACATTTTTATGAATCTGATAATAACAAGTAAATTATTCCATATTAGATGTGTTTGCCATATTATTTATCTTTGTGTGCAGGATGGAATGAAATTTCCTGATCAACATCTATAAAAACTAAAATCGTTTACAACTTATATGAGAGGTAGTGGTCCAAGAAGACATGCTTTTAAAGCGTTGCGTGTTAATGGCTTGAGGAGGTAAATTCTTGAGATTAATATTATGACAAGATGGAATTCTACTTACAAAATGCTTAGTGATGACATCCCTTACCAAAAAGCTGTTAATGCATTTATTAATGTGAATATCTATCTTCTCTTTTCATAATAACTTACGTGTGGAATTTTTAAGAAGTCTTCTGCCAATTCCTTGAGAAGTTTGAGGCTGCAACCAGAAAACTTTCTAGAATTCACTATTCTACTATTCATTTAATGCGTTATCATCTTCATAACACTCCTAAATTATCTACAGAATATAGAACTCATGAGTTTCTTGCAGGTAGCATAAGGGGTATAGAGCGTAAGTTAAAAAATATTTTGACAATATGGCATTTATGTTTTATTTAGCAGCTATTATGAATACTAGAATAAAACTTGATAATTTATCTGAAGTACGTATAGATTTTTCTGACAATATGGGTTACGAGCATAATATTAAAAATGTTATTAAAAGATTAAAAACTCTAGATAAAATGTACTGTTTGTACAGAGATGTTATGTGTCCATTACAGGTTTCATCAAAATATGTACGTCAAGCTCATCCATGATAGTGTTATCTCGATGTAAAAATGGAAGAAGACAATGGTAAGCAAGATGTATTTGGAAAGACAAGAACTACCTCCAGAGGGAGATTTTTGGGAGTTTTTTAACGTATTTGAATACTGGAAAAGAAGCCCACAACTATCATGTTCTATCAGTCATGGCTAGGAATATATTAATCCCTCTTTCTTCCACTAGCAATCGTGGCTAGGGATACATTAATCCCTTCTGCTTCCATAATCGCATCAAGAAATGTATTTTATAAAGGCGGGAGTCATTTCTGAATAAAGAACACAACTTATAGCAGCACACATGGAGATGCGTGTGTTTAAAAGATGGGCTTGACACAGAAGAACGGTTACAAGGACAAGTAACAAAACCTTTTCTTCACGAATATGACGAATATAACTTGGAGGAATTCGCCCAACTAAACATTAATGGTTTAACATTTTTTTTCTCTTGTAATGTTGTAATTTATATTTAAACTAAAGGAAAGTTATTTGCTTCTCGTGGATGTAGGACTTTCTTTGAAGTTCAAACCACGTATATCTTTGTGTTTGTGATGTTCTCTTTGTGAAAATAATATATATATATATATATATATATATATATATATATATATATATATATTCATTTTAAATTAAAAGTTGAACATAGCAAATAAATAAATAAATCTAATTTTTATAAAAATAAATACTAGCGTGGTAATGGTAATATGGTATAAAAATTAAAAAAAAATCAAATAAACTCATGGGTTTGACCCTCAACCTAACCTCCTGTGAGTCGGGTTTGAACCAGCCGAACCTAGGGCGTCTATAGGCTAGGTTAGGTTCAGCCCCAAACTCGAGGTTACGGTGGCATAACTGGCCCAGCGTGACCCAGCTGGTTGGTTCATGGGTCGAGCCCAGCCTAACCCATGCTCAACCCTAGTTGTTGTATGTAATACGCAAATCTTCTTCTTACAATTCTTTATTTCTAATCTTTATTTTTCACTTGAGACACTATATCATTTTCCATTCCATGAAAAATATTCAAAGCATAAAACAAGTATAATCTGTTGTATATTGGTTTGAGTTGGGTTAGGCCAAATCCCGCTCACGGACCCATTTGTGTTAGCCACTTGCTCACGTGTAATATGAGCGACTAATGGTTCTCATTTGTTGAGACTTGAAGCCCATTAGTAGAGGGATTAAGTGAACTAGATAGAAACAAAGAGGGGGAAAAAGAAATAGAGAGGAGGAAAGAGAAGTTTGGAGAAGATCCATTTCTAGGGTTTCTCGAATCTTGTTGGAGGTTGAAGGAATGAGCATTCTTCTTGAGGGTGTGTCGAGCCCACCTTCTCTAAGTTAGAGACTCATGTTGAAGTTCTTTTAGCTTTTTGTTTTTCTCCTATTAGAGGAAAGATCTCTCTTGTATTTGTAATCTCTCATTCATTATTAAAGAAGCAATTTAGCGTTGTTCTCCCATGGATGTAGGCTTGTTTAGCCAAGCCACAAAAATCTTGGTGTTCAATTGTTCATTGTGGTGGTGGTTGATCCTTCTTGTTGCTATTGCCTTGTATGTTTGATTTCTTGTGTGTGGATCCCTATGCCCACCTACTTCCCGACATAATCATGTGCATCGCATGTACACTATACTAGTTACTATTATAAACTTAGCAAATCCCTATACAAGAATAATCTTTTAGTAAAAACGAGCATTTGCCTGAAGCTACTATATACAAGCTAGAGAAATGATAATTCCATTTGGATCCACCGAATAAATAAAAAACCGACATGCCTGTGAAGTAATTGAAGCCTTAGAGGTAGTCAACCATTTAAAGTTTTACATTGCAGAAATTTTAGATGAGCAGATTTTTTTGGTCATGAGCTCATTGTAAGCACCTTAGATCATTCAACTCCTTTCTGAGCACTCGCGCTAGTCTAATTACTAATCAACCCATCATAAACTATAAGAAATTTACACTCTGCCAATAGACTTCCGATAATTATCAGTTAATAAAACGTTGCAATTTCAAGAAACAAACAAACCGTTCAAGTAAATTCCAACACGCTTAGGGCAGCCGATGCAACAGTAGAACAGTTCAACCTTTCAATCAAACCAAAAACTGAAAATTCGGCAAAGAATTATTGCAAAAAAGAGAAAAGATTCACCTGTTTGGCGAGGAGCTCTCGTTCGATGTTGCCAGCGGCGAAGAAAGGATTGTCGGGTCTGAACCTTCGACGGGATGCGATCAAGAACGGAAACCCTATGTCCTTCTCTTTGCCGTCCACTTCCATTTTCACTTCGATTCGTTCGCGAGAGCTGATGATTTTGATTTCGAAGCAGTTTTTGGGGTTTTTTTTTTTTTTTCTTCTTAAACTCCATTTGGGATTTGGGAGTTGCTACTGGTCGGGTCGGGTCGGGTCGTGTTTGGATTCGAAATACACCCGACCTAACTGATGACCTTTTTAAAAACTAATTTACCACGCGAATACCTTACATGCCTAATTTAGCGTGTGATAAAAATTGATTAATTATATCTCATGAATTTGGTTGAATCAGATAAAACTGAAAATATCTTTGGAATAAGCTCTAAGTTGAATTAAAGATTGAAATGAGATTTCTGGTTGAAATTACAGCTTTAGGGATATAATTGACCAATTTTATCATGTGCAAGTCACATGGATTAATATGTACAAAGGAATATTGTTATATTTTGTCTTAACATTTCACCATAGCTAATAGAAGATAGTTATGTGCTATTTGAAAAAATAATATATTTTAAAATAAAAAAAAGGATAGGGTATATAAGTGCTTCTCATTTTAATAAAGTGAAAAAATAGATAGGGTATATAAGTTTGCCACCACTAATATTCGAAGTTACCACCGTCCGCTAACCACCTCCCAATATTCTAAGTTTGCCACCACCAAAAATCCCCGAGGTTGGTGGCTCTGAGCGCCAAAATCTTCCATTTACACGAAGCTAATAAATCCATCAAGCACTATTCCCTTCTTCAAAAACCCCATCAATATCTTGCTTCTAAACCTCTCTCTTCTTTACAAATGCCATAAATCAAAATCTCGCAAATAGGTGCATGCACTAAATTGAAGCTTTGTATATGATGAATGGAAGCCTATTAGCCATCAAATTTTTGTATAATTGAATTGAATTTTTGATTGCGAATCAAGCTTCTGAAGGCCGAGATCATGACGAGGTTGTAAAGTGAAGCTGTGATTGTGAATTGAGCTTCTGAAGGCAAGATCATAAGATTGTGAAGGAAGGATTGAGGTCGAGGGAGGAAATGTCGCGCCTAGAAGGCAGTGGGAGGAGCAGAGGAGGGAGGAGAGGTGAGGAGACGGAGGGAGAAGCGGTTGAGTAAGGAGAAGACGAGAGAGAGCTGGAGGAGAGACTTGATGATATGAGAAGGAGATGGCTGGTGAGGGTATGTTGGGGGGAAGAGAAAGGCGAAGAGGGTATAAGAAAGAATAAGGGTAAATTTGGGATGAAGTCAAATATGAAGGAAAAATGCTTTAGTGACCCAAAAACATGGCATCCTACATGGGACAAGTGAAATGTTGGCTCCGTGTCTCATGATCCACTATTCATGACCAGTGCATCATGGGATAGAGAGCCGACACCTCACATGTCCCATGTAGGGTCTCATGGTTTTGGGTCCCTATAGCACCACCCAATATGAGGTTATGGTTAGGGATAGGATGGTTTCAACCATGGGATGAACTGGCCCAACCCGATTTGGCTCTAAACTCGACCCGGCCCACAATAGGCCGACGCCTAACCGACCCACATCGGCTGCGATTCATGAACCGGGCTGGGTTTTGATCCAAACCCGAGGATAAAGAAGCAGGTCTGGCCTACCATAGGCCCGGTCCGGCGGTTTAATTATAAACATTTACTTTTTTAGATTATTTTTCTACTTTTGCATTAGTACATTAGGTTATTTTCTATTTTTTATAAAATAATTTATATAATAATATTATATATAAATAAAAAAATAAAATTTTTTATGATAATAAAATAATATTCTTGTGTTTTGAGAGAATAGTTATAACAAATTCTATAAATACTATAATTATGCTAATACTATATTTATATTATAGTATAGTGAATCGGTCCTAAGAAAAATATAAGATAAGGATAAAGGTACAACAATCAAAATTCTAATGAGACATTCCTCCGATTTTATTCAAAAATGAAGGACATAAGACAATATCTACCCTTCCAGTATTACAAAGTATGTTGTAAAAATGAAAGGAGAGGAAGATATATATATATATATATATATATATATATATAACAAAACTTCGTAAATTTGAATATATTATG